>CAUHTR010003009.1:0-50929 GCA_959609185.1 Schmidtea polychroa
TTCCATTGTTTAAAGTATAAATAATTAAAGGACAGTTATATACAATCAAAAACATGCTTTTATCGGCAGTCCACGAATGCTTAGGGATGTGTTCTAATTACAGTTCACCAGGATGATCTCACTTTTTACGAATATCCAGCCATTTAATACATTAGCAACGCTAAGCATTCACTGAATGGTCAAATCCATTGTATTCTTGGTTATGCGGAAAACAGTCCGAAGTGTATTCTAGAAGTCTACCCATAACCCAACAAAATATTATATATAACAATTAATTTAAAATTTCTATTTCAGTTCAATAAATTTATTTGAAATTAGAATTGCAATCAACATGGTGTTTATTAACACTTGCTAGACTCGAAAGAGTAAATTTTGTCAAAAGAGATCACCAACTAAAAGCAGAGAAAAATCAATTTAACAAGTTTTGATTTCCAATTATTTTAATTATTAAATATTTATTTTTCTCATTAAAACAATAAATATCTGATTTCAAATTACTCAGAATTTTCAACAGAAATAGATTGTTTTTCTTTGAGCTCTTTGTTTAACTGCTGTATAATTTGATTATTGCCGATAGTGATGCTGTGGAGAGCAAAATATTTTTTCTTTAATTTATCAAGTTCAACTTTCAATTGGCTAATTTTCTCATCTTTCTGTAATTATTAAATAAAAATTTCCAATCAATTCATTAATTAATAAAAAAAATTAGTAATTATTTATATTATTTTCGGTTAATTCGTTAATAATCCTTATGTCAAACAATGCCCACTTTTATGTTATGTTTATTTGCTATTATTGCAAGGTCCATCGAGTTAGAAAAATTGCCGTGTCTAAAGGAGAAAATTGTGCTTATTTTGTGGAAATTACAAAATGAAAAGGGAACCATCAAAACTACATACCAATAACCATTGATGGAATTCAATTTTCTTTGGAACCAGTACGCTTTCCAAATTTTTATTGATTTGTAAAATGAAGAATCCGTACGCACTTTATAGAACTTATTAAGAACTAATATAGACTGAATTCAATCACTGCCAATAACCCGTATCAGTGACACGTGAAATAGAACCTCATCTCTGGATGTGACTATATTTTGTAGTCAGAGCTTTTATTGATTTTTATTAATCAATGTAATTACAAGACACCTCCCAAAAATTTCGCTGGTATTAAATCAAGTATGCAGACATGAGGTACTTTGCATTGTAATTATGTGTTCCGGACAACATACTTATCACATTTTTCACGGAGATGGAGTTTGGTTTTAACACTGATAACATCGTCTGCCACTATTAAAAGTTGTCATAATTTGCTCGGCTTTTGTAACTAGTAAAATGAAACCAAGAAGGCTGACACATTCTTTGGCGTCTTCTAGTTCTCACCAAGTAATCCTAAGATTAATATACTCTGTATATTGAATGCAGCAGCATCGTTTACATTAAAGTTAAACAGGCATGGGCATCTGTGTCTTTCTTCTACATGTGTTCCCTTCTATATTGTTGTCCAAGGTATCTACATTTTCTTTACTACTGTTATATTCTAAGGCCTTTTGGTTTCGTTACTTTGATCTGTTTCACAAAAGTATGTCGTGAACTAAGAAGCAAAACACTTTGAGTCAAAGTCTTTGACAATTTCGTAACATATATAAACAACCAAAGTAATGATAAAGGCGTGATCGACAAAAAATCGAGAAGAAAATTGCTGTAAAGAACGACTGTCATCAGGGTTTCAATGATTGTTAAATCTTTCTTTAACAGTTCAACTGCTAATGAATGAGACAAAAGATAATCGCCAGTTATCACGTTCTTCCCCATCTTAAAATAATGCTCCAAGAGTTTGGACTACATTTTCACCAAGTTGTGTTAGAGGTCATGATCTTGCATATCTTGCATTGAAGAGAAAATCCTCCAATACTTCTTCGGCTTTAATGTTACATAAGTCTTTCCAGGAACACGCCTGTAATATTCAAAGAACTGTTATGTCTTTCTTTGAAATGTAATTCTCATACAGTTGTGGTAAAACATACTCCAAATATCAATAATTGCTACGACGTTCTCTGTGTGTTTAGATATTGTTAAATCTCAGACAACGTAGAATTGTTTTAAAGCAATTCATGTTCATAGCAGCTCAATAAAATGGGCGACTGTTAAAAAGATTTCAAAAATTCTCGAGTGATATGAAGTTGTCAAGATCCACTCCATCAACTACAATTTCCCCACTTATTTCTCGTAAAATGAGTAAAGACATATTCACTGTATATCTAATTTGATTGTTAAACGAGTCAGGGTCCGAAGACATTTTCATAGAATATTGCACCGTCCTAATGCAGGTGGTATTTTATTCAATGGATAATTATGGCTCCTTTATTGTAAAGTTGATTAACATTATACATCTTGTTTTATTCATGATCATCTTTGTCATCATCTAAAATGAAACGATAAAATACATAGGGAATCCAATTGGAATGCGTTAAATATGGAAGGAATTAACATATTCAGTGAAAACTTCAATATCTCCTTTATGTCACACTGTCTCGAAATTCTTTGTCATATTCTCATCCCGATTTTCTTTATTATGATCTATTTCATCCATATTTTCAATATCTATTGTGAGCAGCGCATCTTCATTCTCAGCACCAACTAATTCCAAAGTATTCATTGCATAAGAATGATTGTGACGTTGTCACTGCATGTCTGTAAGTCAATAAGCAGAGAAAATCAATAAATTTTCACTTAACCCTGTGTTTCATTCTGTGTCTAAGCAGTAACGATACAAATAAATAAACAGCAGTCTATATATGATGACTATATATGAGCACATATAGTAATTTATCAAATGAAATTCACGCGATGTCAATCGTATTGTCGTTTCTCAGCCGTTGGAACAAAAAATATACTGATAATTTTGAATTAAAAGAATATCCTAGCGAATTCTTAAAATGTTTTGTATTTACTGTTGAGGATATTCCCATGAAAGTTACAATTAACTGGATCACAATGTTTGAGAACGCCATAATACACTTAATCGATGTTGGAAATAAAAAAGCTAAATTTAACCAGTGACTACATTTGTGGAGAAACATTCAAAACAAAAATAATAAAATATTCAAAATCTGTAAGAAGTAAAAGAAGTAAAATAGTAAATTTAAATATGTAAATAGCTTTTTATGGCAAATTAATATATTGAAAAAACCTTTTGTATTTCAAGGATATCATAAGTTTGATAGCCTTCAAATAATTATATACTATATATGAAAGTTCCAACGATTCAAGCTCTTCGTCAGTACGGTTACAAGTTGTCAACCCATTATGAAATGCAAGGATTATAAACGTTTGACGATCTGCCCTCGGACAAATGATAATGAAAACAAAATTTCAATGTACCGCATGTAAATTTCACAAGTGCCTTGATCATCAAGCTATGGTTTGCACATCTTGTAGAAAAGTAGATTTGTAATTGTGCAGTTTAGTTTAGGATATTTGTTATGTTTAGGACATTTATGTGTACTCAAAATATGATGTGTTTGTGAAAAATGCCTTACTACAATGAATATATCTATCTAAGACACTTGACTGGGGTCGGCACTTTAAAGCTCTTTTCATCGTGCGGATAATAGTGATGGGGTCTGTCAGACTCCATAAAATACAGTAAGAATTATTTTTTCTCAGTACGCTAACCGTTAAGGTAAACAATTAATTAAATTAATAAAATTCATTTTAATTAAGTAACTAAAGTTTAGTTAATAAATAGTGATATTACTACTAAAAATTACAACCAATAGTGGTGATAAACTAAAAAGGTTTGAGAAGCGCTGATTTAAACAAAATAATAAAAATTTACAATTGACATAATATTAATAAAATTTACTTTTGAGTTAGAATCCACTGTCAAATACTTGTATCTTGCAACTATTATTTCATGCTTATTGTTTTTGGTTAATTTTGAATAAATATAATCCATTTGCTCGTATAGAATATTCTCATCATTTATATAGACCAAAATATCGCCTTTATAAATATTATTGTTACAGAAATTTATGTCAATTTTGTGAACTTCTTTAACAGTCACCACGGAATATTTATTCTTTTCACATCCATTTTCCAAAGAAATAAACGCACTTTTATCACATCCAATCACGGGAATTGGGCCTATTGGCTTACTTTTTGTCGGAGACATAAGATTTTGAAAAATATCTCTTTTCAATTCGATTGGAAAAGGATTAATTATATTTGATTTAATGGATAAATCTATTGAAATAAGATCACAATATTTAACTATTTGATAAAGACTAGGAGAAATGAAATCTGATCCATTCGAATATTTTCTAGGAATTACAGAACTACTTAATTGTCTATCTACAATACAACCGGAATTCTCAGTTTCAGTTATTGAATTGAGAGATGAAGAAGACGACGAGGAAGATTTCTTTCCATCCATTATAGCATTAGTTTTAATCAAAGGTTCCGGTGGTGCAATCAATTCTAGACATTAGTAAAAACAATCATCAAAGGTTAAATATATATTATTTTATTTTATTATAGGAACAAGTTGAAAAAATATATTATTTGAATTTAAAAAATCCATAGGAAATAGAAGTAAAATAATTTGTTTCATCGATCATGATTAATTGTCGATGCTTGCGTCTGTGTGCGCTTTGTACTGGTTTTTGGAGGCTTTTGTGTGCGCACACAGACGCGGACAATTGTGAATATTGTCAGAGTTTTTTTTTGGATCGAGTTCGAGTTGGTGAGTTTGATCGATTTGAATTTTGCTTTGATTGTTGGATTTTTGAATTCCTGTCTTTTTGGAAAATATATGGTTTTACATCGAATTTTGGGATTTTCATCAATCAATTCAATTAATAAATCGAATTACTATGCTCTTCAATGCAACAGGGACGTTCACATATCTCAGGATGGTAAATGTGTGACGTGCAAGGATGGATTTATTGAAAGACTTGAATCTGATAACTCAATGGAAAATAATGATGATGCCTTGAATGTTTCTCATATTATTCGTCATGTACCTGTTGGAAATACTACAAACGAAACTGATGGTTCCTTTTTTATGACTCCAAGAGATCCTGATAACAGAAATAGTGTTTTTGGCCAACTAATGTCAAATTTATTTGGTGGATTGCTGCCGCTGGATTTTAGATCCGATTTGTCAGATTACATATTTTCAGATCAAAGTTTCGACAATTGTGTAACGAGTATTATGAATCAATTTGAACAGAGTGGTCCTCCACCAGCAAATGAGGTAGATATTGAGAAATTACAAGTCAAGAAAATCACCGCAGCTAATGATACAGGTTCCATTTGTCTGTCAGATTATGAGGTGGCCGATAAGTGTATGAGTTGCTCCTCCGAGAAACGCGGATGAGGATAATAAGGACCAAGCTTCAAAGGACGATTAAACAGATCACTTTAACCTTTTTCTTTTAAAATTTCATTTATCTTCATTTCGACTATAGATCCATAATTTTTCCTATTTAACATAAATTTTCTGTAACACATTTTTCAAGTGTTGAAAAGTTGTCTAGAATAAAATATTGTGGTTAAAATTTGTGTTAAATAGGGCATAATATTGATCAACAATCAAAAAGAAGATAAATGAAATTATGGAGAATGTAGTGTATTATAAACGAACAATTGATAATGATGGTCGATCAAAAAGTAGTTAAACCCGAGTTGATCATGTTATGGCTTTTCATTTACTATAAAAGTAAATTCGAATGAAGAAATAAATAATACAGTTGGCCATTTACCAATAATGACTTAAAATAAAACACAATTTTTATTTTGTGAAAAATATAGTAATATTAGTGTAACCAGAAAACCATCATTGGTTAATTATTAGTTGTCTCGCGTCTGTGTGCGCTTTTTTCTTTGTTTTGGTTGTGTGCGCACACAGACGCGTAAAATTGAGAAGGTGGAAATTTTAATCTGATCTCGCGTCTGTGTGCGCTTTTCTTTTCTTTGATTTTGGCTGTGTGCGCACACAGACGCGAGCAAGAGAATTTTTATTAGGTTTTTGTGTGATTGTATTTGATGGCAATGGAAATCTTCTTTGTTTATTGAGTTTTATTTCGATTGGGTTTTTGATTAATTGAAATTTACAATGGCAACATCTAAATATAACGGGGGATTGATGGATCTCGATGATTTAGTGGCAAGGTTGAATAGAACCCGCAGCAAAATGGAAACAGAAACTATTTGTAAAGACGATGTTATCAGATCTATCAAATCTATTAAAATTCTGGGTAAGGGATTCTCTCTAATCACATTATCTCGAGACCGGCAATTAGTTCAATCTGTACCTGGTGAATTGAATATGGATCAAACAAATTTGTTGAAATGTGCTCAAGATCAAAATGGCCGAATCGATATTGTTTTGTGTTCAGAAAGGAATAATATGAGATCAAATTTATGTGTAGCTACACGAAGACAGGTTCCAGATAAAATGATTGAGAAGAGTTCAGTTACAAGATTGTTTAATATTACTGACACGGAAAAATTGTTATTATGCTGCAATAAAATGTTTATGTGTTATTATGAATTTGAAAATGAACAATCATTCTGAACAATACTTGAATAATTAATTTCATTATGGTTTTTTGTATGTAAATACGACCAATAATCTTTCTAAGTTTTCAATATTATAATTTTATCTTTTATTTATTATTCATTTTCTTTTGAGCTGAGAGATTCTTTGAATACGTATTTTTTTCTTTACATATATTAATGATTGTAACCAGGCCCCGGAAGAGGGGGGGTCAGGAGGGTCTTTTGACATGGGCCTCTTAATTTAGGGGGCCCCCAAAAAGCACTATTTTGATACTACACCAACCGATCAACGAGTTTATTTTGCACTTTTACGTATGGCAATAAAAGTTTTCTTAAAATAAAATCTAATTTAACTATAGAAGGCCTTATTTTTGATGTAATTTTCACTTTTCCTCAGATTTTCATTTTTTACTGCACGTGCACAAATAACTGCCGATATGATTTCAAAATCTTAGAGAAAAAATTATTACAGAATATTAGGGTTTGAGCTATTACATGAGTTCAAATTATTATATAAAAGTTTATTAGTAGCTAAAAGTTTAGTAAAAATTAAATTATAATGTTAAAAGTTTAAAGTTATAAGTGTTGTTAGTGTTTTAATATTTTTAATAATTGAACTCTATAATTGGATTTTTTTAACTATATACATAAAATTGGGAAAACGGGTAATTTTTTTTGTTTATCCTTGATTATTGATAATAAATAAAAATAAATAAACTAGGGCGGTAATTAAAACACGAAGAGGACCTATGGAAGTGGTGCTAGCAAAAGACAAAACAAAAGATTTAGGGGCCACATACGATGTCAGACCTGGGCCTCCAAGTGTCTCTAACAGGCTCTGATTGTAAACTGTTGCGTTACATAATTTTAAATATAGGTGTTTACTAATAGTCGACGTATCTTTATTTTATTTTACTTGATGTGTGATCATATAGTTTAATTTATCCTAGTGAGTAGCATGTTTGTTTTTTAGACGCGTTAAAACAAATTCTAAAATTTTTATATTCTATCCCAGTGGTCTTCAAACTGCTTGCGGAACCCTTTTACAAAAAAAAATTTTTCGCGGAACCATAATTAACTATTTAAAATATAATTTTAATTTTTTAATACAATATTTAACAAATATATATTATATATTAAACAAAAAATTTTTTAAAGATTAAAAAATATTTGTATAAAATTTTTTTTTGCGGAACCCACTTTGGAGACCACTGTTCTAGTCCAACAGAAATTTTTAAAAAAATTAATTAGACGATAGTTTTTAAATGATTATAATAATCACTAGTATATTAACTAATTTTTCTATAAAAGGATAAATTTCTCTAAATGATTTTCTAGATTGTCATATTACAAAGTCTTCCAGTAACTGATTATTATCTAGTAAATTTAGTCAACAATCATTCTAAATATTATTATTTAATTTCATACATTATTTGATTTATTAAGTATATATTAATTTTTCATTAAGATTAACGATAAAACTACGACTAAGATAAAATTCTTTAAAAATATTTGATTTATTTTCCATGAAAATAAACCAGGTGTCACATCACGATTCAATTTATTACATTAAGATTATCTCAATGTTTTGTTTTACTAGAGATATATTAAACAAAATTGTTGAAACAATAATTATATTATTTTGATAAATCAAAATGATTTATTTCATCAATATTTATTGCCATATGTTTTTGAAAGTTTCAATAACAATATTGCTTATAACCTTGAGTTTTCTTTTAATATATTAAATAAATGCAATCTTTCGAAATTATTTGTTTTTATAATTAAAAATTGTCAATTGAGGAGGATGATTCCCTTTTAAATCTCATATTCACCAGCCCTACATTTTATCTATTATTAATTCAACTAATTTATCCGTGCATACCATTAGTGTTAAAAGAAATTCTCAAAAAATACAACCAAATATATATATCAGGGGTGGGCACGCATGAGGTCCTAGAGAGCCACATGGCTCATCAAAGAGCCGCACTTGCCCACCCCTGGTATATAGTGTAGTGAGACATGTATTATTTAAATATTGCTTATAAAAAGAATCAAACAAGGTAGAATGTAATAAGGAAATATTAAATTTTGATTCTAAATACCGCCATCGAATGACACTATAAATTTTAATTCTGTTACACCTATTTTGTGACACAGGTAAAAATGAACTAACCATGAAAATACAATTGCAACAAAAAATTTTTTTTTTAAAATTCAGTTGAAAAAATTTCAAAATAAAAAAATCGAATTCAATTTTCAAATTCAATTATCAAAGAGCCGCAGTTTACTCAACGAAGAGCCGCATTTGCCCACCGTTGATATATATATATATATATATATATATATATATATATATATATATATATATATATACCGTATATACTAGCCAATGTTCCCTCTAAGCCATAAGCAGCAGTGCGCGCAAAGTCAGCTGCGCTGAGCAGCCTTTAAATACAAATGAGTGTCAAAATGCTATAACGTGGTTGTAAGAGTTTTAAAACGACACTACAGAAATATACCGTTATTATGCATCTGGTTATTAACATTGAAAATTTTTAAATATTCAAAATGAACCAAATGGTCCATTTACATCGACAATTTCCGTGTGCTTTTTACTAGGAACAACTGCCATGAAACGGTTGAATTAAATATACTGCGCAGCTTAGAGGGAACGTTGATACTAGCGTATAAGTCGAGAAATTTACGTCAAATTTTCAAGTCAAAATAGCCACTTCGACTTATACGCGGGTCAAAAAACGTACAAATTAATTTTTAATGAAATCATTAAACCTTTTTTTTATTTTTGTTCTGCTCATTAAAAAATTCATATTTAATTAAAACTGCCTCAAAATTGATGAATTTTCGATTAAAAATGGAGATCGATAAGACACTTAAGACACTTAAAGTTTATGACTCTGTATTTTATTCATGTTCAACACGGGTAAAAAGGCATCAGAAACAAAAGAAGAATTTTGTCAAATTTATTTAAAAGATATTGTTGGGCTCATAACTACAAAGGACTAGTATACGAAATTCAAGAGAAGGGATTTTTGTTTAGAGAACAAAGTCATATCAGGACGCCTGCAAGAAACCCAAGATGAACCGCTTCAGGTACCCAGTTAACGCGTGACCTTGTCAAGAGGTTTCATGTCAATCAATCCGATAGCTCATAAAATACTTCGAGCTATGGCAAAGGTTTATAAAATGAATTTTGAATCAACTTTAGCAAAAAACAAGAATGAGAGATTATTAATTTCTCTCATTTGTGCTAGCATAACAAGAAATTCTTTAGGTACGTATAGTGACTGGGAATAAGAAGTAGGTGTATTATAATAACCCAGAGAGAAATAAGTCATATATAGTCCCGTCAACATTCACCATAAAGCGCAACATCCATAGAAAATAGGTATTTTATGTTTGTGGTGGAACATGAAAATACATAAATGTTACTACAATAAAGTAGAATAATCAGCTATTAAAGCTGAATGATAAAATGAAGGAGTTAACACTATTCAAGCCATGCATCGACATAATATTATCTTTTAATAAATCCAATGTCGATTGAAAAGAAATCAAATGTAAAAAGTGAAAGAAGTTCTTATAATACTAATATTATGTTTATAAAATTTCCATAATTAGGCTTATATAATGAAAAAGCCACTTCATCTATGGAATTGATATTTTTAATCAACCAATTTCTATATAACAATCTCCTTATTTTATATTCTTTAGCTATAAAATATTTCTGTAAACACTTTGTTTTTGTAATTTTTTTTAAAAATAATCTCATGTTGCATTTAAATTTAATTAACGAACTTTTGTGTAATAATTTCCATATTTCCAACGAAGACTTAATATTAATAGCCACATTTAATGTCATTGCGTCAGGAAATATCTTAGGAATGTAAGTTTCAATTCTTGTCTTAATTTATTTCTTGAAACATAGTTCTTTGATAATAAATTGCAAATTTGTTTTAGTGTTATCAAACTTCTAAAGAATGAACTATTTATATTCGTTTTACGACCGCATTAAGCCATTGATTTTTAACTTGAAAGCATTTTGGCGATATTACTCTAATAATTTTATATTTTCACTCAAATACATAAATAAATGTCCTAAATCAACTAATAGAAAATCGTCAACTAAGTATATTAAAATATAACATTGCTATATAGTTCGACCGTTTAACAGTCTTCTTCTTGCTATGAATGAAAATAAGAATATGGAAACAAATTAACAAATAATAATCGTAATAAAATTGTATTAATTAAAAAATATTTTAAATTAAAAAACGACCAAAATTGTTAACATTTTCTTACAAAACATTTTTTTTAAAGTTAATATAAAAAATAAATTTAATTTAAATTTAAAAATTGTTTTCATACAAAAAATTTAACAAACAATAAAATCATCCCAAATATTAAATATACAAGTTATACAAGACTGGACATTTTGAAAATTAATTATTGGATTTAAAGATCTAATTAGCAACGTTTCACACGTTACTCGTTCCCAGAATATGCATGAAGACGGCCGTGGCATCCAGTTTTGCAATATATATGGACCACATTACAAACATAAGCAAACCCACCTTAAGCACACAATAAGACTACTAAGCACATACCTAAATGTTGATAATGGCTTTGAATGCTTACTAATGCTTACTTGATATTTTATCAATAAATCTAGAAATTTATTATCTAAAATAACGGAAATTTTATTTAAAATTTTATAAAATTTCAAGAAGAACATTAAAATACTGCTAGAAACTATTCACAAATTCATCCAATTGAGATACAGTAAAATCTTTTTTTACACGATTTTGAAATAACACGGTTCGTCAAGAAGAAATTTTAAACTTTTTTACACGTTATTTTTGATTTAACACGAATTCCAAAAATAAATTAATTATTTACATGATTTTACATGAAATTGTGGTAAAAAAGACAGTGTAAAAAAGATTTTACTGTAATTGATCAAAATGTGATTTCTTGAATTTTTAATAATTTTCATCATATTTTAATTACTACAAAAACTGAAATGCTGTTAATAAAAATTGCTTAATTTTACTTTAGAATATCGAACTCCCTTCATAAACTTTTTTTTAATTTAACAAAAAATATAATTCATTATAATATATTATAGATACATTTTACTGAGACTTATGAAATATCATAAAATGTCTAATTTTTCAACAAAATCAGCATTTAAATTTAATCAACTATTATTAATTTGGTTACATTTGTATTTTATATCAGTAGTTTTTTTAAACATTTCTTTTTATTAACATTGCTATATTAAAAACCTACCATCATAGTATTTTTTTTTAAAAATAATTCTGAATAAACTGAATCATGTACGGATTTCGAAATTAAATAATTAACATTGTAAACTTGAAATCAGTTTGAAATAAAAAAAACTGTTTTCCCAAACATTTATTTCAAGAGGAAATATGTAATTAAATTCAAATTTCTAATATTAATATAGTTACATGCTAACCTTTTTTCTCCAATTCATTTAGTCCTAGACATGATCTGCTTTGATTACACGACTCACGAATTATTGTAGACTGAAAAAAATGTTATGTTCTATGTGAAGTGAATTTACAAATTTAATTTTTTAGATACGTTTTCTAGGTGTCTATTTTTCTGGTTAAAAATTTTAATTTTTTCTGTTAGATTTAAGGAAATAAATATTTTTCCTGTATCACTACACTCATTTTCAATTTGACTATAGCAATAACACTAGGAAGTAAATTGTGAATAAAAAAACAGATGTCCCTTAATAAATAATATAAAAACAGTTTAAATTATTAACAGAATAATTATTTACTTGAAATTTAAATTAACTTTAAATAAATAATAAAAACACACTTATACATCTTCGAAATTTTCAAAGTTTTTCAGTTGTTAAATTGAAATAGAGCTTGTAAATTAATGGAAGTATGATAGTATCATACTAATGCTCAATTGTCATGGGCGCTGGATCTATTCTGCTGCCTATGACCATTGAGCTGTGGGATCGAGTAATCGATTCCCGAACCAAGAGGTGCATATCAAGGGCTGCAAATTTTCATTTGATGTTCAATATTTTCAAATATATTCCATATCAAAAAAACCAATTGTTCGTTCAACCAAAAGTATGTTTGCATACAAACAAAACACATAACAATTTAGATTTTAAAAAAATATTATAGTAATCGATAAAGGGCCCGCGTTAATCATTTTACCGAGGCCCGGTCAGGTTTTCCACGGCCCTGTATGACACTCAAAATTGAGTTGAATCTGGAAAATCATCTGTTGTAAATTTATTAATGAATGAACCCAAGAATAAAGTATATACATAGTTTGTTAAACAAGAGTTTGTTAAAGAGATAATAAAGAATTTTTTCAAGCAAAAAAAAATTCAAAGAAAATGAATAAAGGACAGATAAAAATGACCAAAGAAAAAATTAGAATAATGATAATTGGCATTTATAAATTAGTTTTGTTCATCAGAAATATATATATATATATATATATATATATATATATATATATATATATATATATATATATACCATATATTTCATATATCATAAAACAAAGAAAGTTTCAGATCAAATTTGCGTTATCTTTTAAACATTTTTATTTGTTCTATTATAATGATCGAAATGATGTTTTCTTGAAGTTTAACTTTTAATTTTGTATTAGTTTTGCTTTCAAATGTCCAATTTAACATTTTCAATTTTCTTTAAAAAGTTAATTGTGTAATAAATCATTCAATTGGAGAATTTTCAAAAAATATTTCATCTTTTTTTTGTTGGAATTATTTATTCCTAAATATAACCGATCAACAATGATAGTTCTAGTGTTAAATATTATATGACGTCTAAAAAATTTATAAAACAATTAAAATAAATGCAAAATATAAATATCCTCAAATATTTTTTGTAACCAAAAATTAGGTAAAAATAAATTATCGGTTATCCTAGAACAGAGGTGTCCAGCAGTCATGTAACATTCTAACCTAAACTGTTCACAATAATTTATTGTTCCAAATAACCTAATTATCAGTAAAAATTTATCTTAAGTTTGGATAATTTTTTATTAAATAAAGTGTGGACGCTGTTTATAAATAATTTTAAAGTTACATAGTTGAATAGTAAATAATTAACAATATTTAATTAATTAATAAATTGTAAGGTAAACCACGCGTAAAACACGCAATTTCTTAACCACATTTAATTCTTATGATAACAATTTGCGTTTTTACGTGTTATTTATCATCTTATAATCCCTGTTGGTTTATTATAACATATATGATAAAAGAAAAACTTGCTACCCAAGACATTAATTGAAATTTAAGCTAATGTTCTTTATATTCTAAATTTCCCTAACATACTTTTTTTATATGTTATTTTAATCATCTACTTTCTATTCTCATCAATTTCATATTGTTTTTGTTTATTTACAAATTTATTAAAACCCTTTTTCAAACTATTTTCTTCAATAATGTTAATTTTTTTACAATTAAATTTATATCTATAAATAGTATTTACCATCACCTATTGTCATCCATTATATAAATTTTGTTTTATATTCTTTTGAATTTCACGATTCTTTATATATTATAATTTTTTTAGTTATTTCCATACTTTTTAAATGTTTCTATCTATTTCTGATCAATTTTTCTTATATATTTTTTAGAAGCAACAGAGGCGTATTTAGAAAATATTATGGATAAATTTTTATGTTGACGTAAGCGAGCATTGGAGGATTGTGAAGCATCAATTAGTGCACAGTCTTGGCATGTTCCAAAAACTAAATCAAGAATATATTGCGCAAAATACTTAAACTTTGGATTTACGAGCACTGAAGTAAATGAAAAAGGCCCTTGTTATTTGCTCAAAAAATTTGGCAGCTGACAGTATGAAGCCAAATAAACTTAAACGACATTTGGAAATTTTTCATAGTGAATACGTTAACAAATCCCGACAATTTTTTGAAAGTAAATTAAAATCATATGAGAAGCAAAAATTAGTTTTTAAAAACACTTTGTCTGTGAATGAACAAGCTTTACTTGCTTCTTACAAAGTTTCGTATCAAATAGCCAGATGCAAGAAACCTCACACTATTGGTGAAGAGCTAATTTTGCCAGCTGCAATTAAAATTGTAGAAACCATGTTCGGAGAAAATTTTGTAAAAAATTTAAAATCTATTTCACTTTTCAATGATACAGTTGGTCGTCGTATTGGTGACATTGCTGAAGATGTACAGCAGCAGGATTTTGCAAAATTGCGTGGAAAATTGTTTTCAATTCAACTTGATGAAGCAACTGATAACAATAAAGATGCTCATTTGAAAGCCTATGTACGTTTTTGTGATCTTGTATCAGCTGTGGAAGAATTACTTTTTTTGCAAACCGATACAGCAAAGGGCAACTGCTTTATTTACCATCTTGGATAATTTTATAAACGAGACGAATATTTAATGGGAAAATTGTGTTGGAATATGCACCGATGGTGCTCGTTTAATGTCTGGAAGATTTCAAAGCATGCAAACACTAGTAAAACAAATATCTTCACAGTATATTGAAAATGATCCACAGAGAGGCACTGGCGTCGAAAGAAATGAGTACTGGCTTAAATATCGTGTTATCTACAGTCGTAACTGTTGTAAATTATATAAAAACGAGACCTTTAAAATTAAGAATGTTTTCTGAACTTTGTAAAGATATGGGATCAGTACATACAGCATTACTTTTTTATTGCGAAGCTAGATGGTAATCAGTGGGAAGTTTTTGAATTAAGAGAAGAAATCTGTATTTTTCTGGAAGAAGAAAATTGACAAGAAGCCGTGATGTTTCGAAATATTGTATTTATTATGAAATTGGGTTGTTTAGTCGATATATTTGAGAAGTTAAATGTCTTGAATCTTCAACTTCAAGGAACAAATACATGTATTTTGGAAACAAATGATAAAGCCAATGCTTTTTGTAGAAAATTGGATTTGTGGCTTAGAAATTTAAAAGAAAAGAAATTGGAAATGTTTCCGAATATAAATGAATTTGTAAAGACATACAAAACCGAAGAAGTACATGTAAACGTGATTTTATTAACTATAAACAAACATCTAAAAATGCTAGCAAAAGATTTTAAAAAATTCTTTTTTGTTGAAGAAAAATTTCTAGCAAGTTAAGAGTGGGTTAGGGACCCATATCACAATGTTCCACAAGGTCTCTCGACTTCTGAAGAGGAAACTTTTATTGATTTTACAACAAACAGTGAAATCAAACGACAATTTAATAAGAAACCCATATTTGAATTTTGGGCTGGTTTGGATGATGAGTTTGCGACATTAAAACGAAGAGCTTTGCAAATACTTTTACCGTTTTCAACATCTTATCTTTGCAAGACCGGATTTTCTGCGGTGGCTTCGTTGAAAACAAAATACAGATCACAGCTAAATATAGAAAAAGAACTTAGGGTATCCATATCTGGTATCACTCAATCATTTCAAAAACTTTGCAATGAGAAACAGGCTCAAGGAAGTCATTAATTAATAACATAACATATTTAACTGGTATTTGTTTCATACTAATAAACTTAAATAATAAATATAATAAATTATTTATTGGTAATATATAATTATAAACTGTATTCTTATTTTAAATATATATATAAATTTTTTAATTATACAATTTCTTTTATTTAACCTTCAACAAAGTTTTAATTTTGTTTTTAAATATACTCGCGCCCCCATGGGGAGCGCGTCCCACAGGTTGAGAATCGCTGTTATAATCACAATTTCCAGTCAGTGTTATTATTTTATTTAAGTACATAAAAATCCTTGATTTACAGCTTCAGATATAAATGTATACATATGTAAAACTGTATAAAAACTCATACTTTCATTAAAAAAATTCACTCCTGAAAATAATTTGAGTTTTTTCCTCGCATCCGTATAGCGGAAAAAATATTTGGATTTGCCAAAAAAATATGAACACGTCGGCATATAAACAATTAACCGAATATTCAGTTTAATATGAAAATTTGTTGTTTCTATCCAAGCAATTATTAGAAAATTATTATTCATCAGATATTCTGTTGAAATGATTAATTTAACACGGGTTTTGTTATCTTAATTATAATATATTTGGATTGATTATTAAACTGTTCGAGAGGGAAGATAAAGTTAAAAATATTATTTTTCTAATTTTATTTTCATAATTTAATGATCTGAAAATTCGAGAGATAGTTTTCGTTTAAAATAAGTATTACTAAATTTTACCACTCATTTACTAACAAGTGAAATCCATGGAATAAAAATATAAAATAAAAACCAATGTCCATAATTAAAAATTTCTAATATGTTATTTATTCCATAGTTTCATCTAACCTTGAGAAAATTGCATAAATAACATTGATGTTAAATTATAATTAACTATAGAATTGAAATATTTCACAAATAAAAATTAATTACAATGTAAAAATTTGTTTATTTATTTTAATTGAACTTACCATTTTCAATTATTATTTAAAATATGTTTTGTTTAAATACTCTTACTAGTTTTACATATTCTAAACGCAAGGTCGGCTGTGGGTTTTGCGGGACCCCAGGAAAATATTATACGAGGGGCCCCTTTCCAAAAAGGAAGAAAAGATACATGAACATAATTTTATCAATTTATTTAATGAAATATTTCTTCAACGTATTCAATAATATACATACATAAACATAATATTTTTTATTCTTATTTCGTAAAAACATATTTTATTGCTAATTCCTCGATAATATCATCAAAATTTATCTGTTTTGTTACCTCCTGCTCTATTGACAACATAGCCAACCCTTAGATAATTTTTAATTAACTTTAATTTAGAAATACTGAGTTGCATTTTGTTTCAAAAACTTACCCTAGGTACTAATAATTGTCAGAAATATGAAAGTGCGGGTAAAATCCTCAAAGTCCCATCCTCTGAGTTAACCGTGTCTAAACGTTTTATTATTACATTTATTATGTATACTATAATAATAATAATAATTATTATTATTATGTATATAATAATTAATATTATGTAATACATATACTATATAATAATACTATTTATTTAATATTTAAAAAATGTAAAATTAAAATAATTTATTCTGTACATATAATTTTTACTGTCCTATTCAATATCCGTTCCACAAGGTTTTCAATTATTTGAAATTTTTCATTAAAGCTTTTATCTATGTTTTGTGAAACGAAACTTCTAACACCCATTAACTTCTACACCCATTACTGAACAAGAAATTAAATGACAAACCTCATTTGGAGTTATTGGCAAAGATCTTTTTTTTTCTTTTGCGAAATTTTCATGAAAGAAATTCTAAAGTCAATGGATTTCTTTAATTATGAATAATATATAAATAAATGTTTATAAATAAATATTGTCATATATCAAATCACATTTTAAGAACATTCAAATTGCTTTTATTTATGGAAAAGTACACCAAATTTTTAAAGCCAATTAAAGCCAATTAAAGCCAACTCCAATTCACAAAATGCAAATTACCAAATTTATTCGAAAATAAAACCAGATAAATAAAAGGCAGATTTTACAAAGAGTGTCTATTATGTATTAAAAAAAAGAATAAACTCTTCAACAAATTAGATACAATAATAAGATCAAAAATAAAATTTAATGATTCATTTCTAATAAATCTTCATTTGTGGACTCCTCAATAATATTCATTTACAGGTTTACTAAAGTCCTCAATAACAAATATTTGACAAATATTAGAATCTCTTTACTAGAAAGTCACAACTTGATCACTGTATATAGTAAGAATTAATTGATTTTCTAGAAAGTTCAGAGGCATCCAAATAATATCATGCATTGGTATAATTTTATCAAGCTCTATTGGTTTTGACTTAATTAACTATTCAATGACATGCTATTAGTTTGAGATTAGGTTAGAAAACATTATATACTGTGAATGTTACAAAATGGAAGATAAATTTGAGATTAGTTGATGGTTGTCTTCAATATTTAACATTGCTACAACGACCTTTGAACCGTAAATTGGAAATGTCATTGATTAAAATGGTGGTTCTTAACCCGTGTTCCGCGAAAAAAATGACATTTTATCTTTAAATTTGCATTTAAGATACATATTAGGAGGTTCATCCTGTAAAACATTAAAATCAGTTTTTGTTTCCATAAATTTTATTTCAGTAAATATCAATATCAAATTATATCTTCTTTAAACTTTCTTATTTAAACAAATTTTCTACGAAGATATTTTTAATTAAAATATCTTCTTATTTCTTTTTTTAAAAATTAATCTAAAATTTAATTTTTAAAATTTTCAATTTAAAAATTTCTTCATCATAAAACTTCCTCATATCCCCCTTCTTAAGAAATTTTTAAGTTTTTCCAAATTTCTTTCGATCCTTTTTCCGTCTTCATTTCTTAAGATGTATCGTCTGTCATGCACTTTCTCTATCACTTTGTACGGACCTTCATACCTGTCCTGGGCTTTGTGGCGTATTTCTACTTTTACTAATACTTCTTCTCCTACATTGAATTTTCTCCTTGTTTGTTCTTCTAGTTCTTCCTTTATCGGTATTTCTTTGGACCCGTACCATTTTTCCCTGCTAATCTTTTTTCCAAAAACTATTTCTGCCGGGCTTTTCTCTGTCGTTTTTTGTTTGGTTGCATTTAAAGTGAATTCGACTTCTGGTAATATCTCTGCCCAATCCGTCTTCTTTCTATCCTGTAAAGAAGCATTTATCAAATCCCGTATTGTCCTGAATTGTCTTTCTATCTGACCGTTTGTTTGGTGATGGTATGGACTCGAAAAACATAATTTAATATCTAGCATCTTTGTGAATTCTCTCATCATTCCTGATTCAAACGCCTTTCCGCAATCAACTCTTATCTCCTTTGGGCATCCAAATCTTAAAATCCACTTACTATACTGATCTATTATGCCCAATATATACTTCTTACGTCCTTTTGTTTCTGTCAACGGTCCACATATATCCACGAATATAATTTCGAACATTTCCTTCGAATCTTGTTTTTTTACTGGTTCTTTCGTTGTTATTGTTAAAGCCTTGGTTTTTTGACAAATCTCACAACTTCGAACAATTTCCTGAATCTGACTCCACAGGTGTTTTCCAACATATCTATCTTTCATATAATCGGCTATCTTCTCGACTCCAGCATGACACAATAGTCTATGTATTTCCTTTATTGTTTCTTGTAACTCATTTTCAGGTATTATCGTTTTCTTTCGTACTTCTTCTACAATTCCATGTTGGATGTTGCTTCTTCCCTCTTCTCTGATCGAGTCTAGTAATCTGGTTTTTATCTTTCCTTTCTTAGCTTCTTCGTGGGCCATTTGACATTGAACACACGTGTCACATTTAGTTCTCGACACCATGTCTGCATTTTGGTGATTAATACCCTTTCTGTATTCTACTCTTATATCTAAACTGCTCAAATAATTGATCCATGTTTGGAATTGTGAAGTAATCGGCTTCTTGGTTGTCATCATAAACGTGATTGCCTTGTGGTCTGTCCTGAGCGTGAATCTTCTTCCGTAGAGATAGTGCTTAAAATGAATGCAAAAATAATATACCACCAATAGTTCCTTTCTTGTAATACAATATCCTTTCTCGTGGCTCGTCATCGAGTGTGATCCATATGCAATTACTCTTTCCTTTCCATCTTTATCTCTTTGTGAAAGTACTGCTCCAATGGTATCGAAACTAGCGTCGGTATCTAAAATGAACTCCTTTTTCAGATCCGGAAAACATAAGATTGGTGCCGTCGTGAGTGCTAATTTCAATCCCTCAAACACGCTATTCGTTCCTTCACTCCATTCTAATTTTTTGTTACTTGGTCCGCTACATAATTGTTCTAACATCCTTGCCTTCTTTGCATAATCACTGATGAATCTTCTATAATAATTGCAAATACCTAAAAAGCTTCGGAGTTTCTTTACGCAATTAGGCTTCCCAAAGTTCTGTATGGCCTGAATTTTAGATGGATCTGTCTGTACTCCTTCCTTGCTGATTATGTGTCCTAAGAATCTGATTTCTTCCTTTATTATTTGGCATTTTTCTGGATTAATCCTTAGGCCTGCTTCCTCAATCGCCTTTAACACTTCTCCGAGTATTGTATAGTGTTTCTCTTTACTGCTTGAATAAATCAAGATGTCGTCCAAATACACCATTGCTCCCTTTATTTTGCCTAATACTTTTGTCATCATTTTTGGGAACGTACCTGGTGCTGCTGCAATTCCAAACGGCATTCTGTTGAAACAATATTGTCCGTTCTTTTTTGAGAAAGCTGTTTTCTCCTGTGATTCTTCTTCTAGTTCCACTTGGTAATATGCATTACGTAGATCGATTGAGCTGAAAAAGACGGATCCTCCTAACAAATCCAACATCTCGTCTATGTTTGGCATTGGAAATGCCTGCCTCTCTGTTACCGCGTTCAGCTGTCTGAAGTCCAAGCATAGTCTAATATCCTTTTTCTCTTTTTTCCATACACATATTAGCGGTGTATTCCATGGAGAGTTACATTTCCGTATAATTCCATTTTCGTACAAATTTTGTATTGCTTCTTCAATCTTTGATTCCAAATTTAGTGGTTGGCGATATGGTTTTATGTTTATCGGCTCACCTCTTGTAACTATCTTGTGTTTGACCAAATGTGTGCGACCCACATCCCATTTATCTGCCATAAACACGTTTCCACTGTTTGTTATAATTTCCTTTAATTTGCTATCTTCATTGATCTTTAACTGTTCCAACGCTCGTATCAATCGTTCTTCATCCTTTATTTTTCTGCCAAATTTTGCTTCAATGTTACAAATATAGTTCTTCTCTTTTCACTAGCCTCGATATCTTTAATTTTTAACAGTCTAAATCCAAATGTTTCTTGTAATTCGATTCCTCCAATCACGTCTGGTGTCACTTTCTCCGCCACAATGAATATAACTTCCTTCGAAACATTTCCAATGGTTACTTGCACCTTCGTTTTTCCTATTGTCTCGATCGTACTCTCGTTTGCGCATCGTAACTTATCGTCACTTTTCGTCAATTGTTGTCCTCGTAGCTTGTTAAAACAGTTCACACTCATTACATTGATTCTTGCCCCAGTGTCTAATAAACAGTCGAAATTTTCCCCATTCATCCTTACTGTTATACTAGGCCTTCCTTGCATTCTGTTATACAAAATTTCAACAACCTGCTCCGTTTCAATGGTTCCAATTCTTTCCACTTCCTCTTCAAACATTTCTCTCTTTAGGAACCTGTATACTTTATCGCTTACCCTTCCAACATTCTCCCACTTTTCTACCCCTTGAGGATATCCCATCAAATTTTCTGTTAGAATATGGCTCCAACCAACTCCTCTACTGGTGGAGCCCTGTTGTTTGGGTACGTCTTCCTAAAATTATCTTCATTTGTCTCTACACACGATTCCCTTTCTTCTTCTTCTTCGATACCATTTATCCGACTGTATCTGTTTCCCGTGAATCTTTGTCTCTCCGTCGCTCTCCCGTACCTCATCTTTGTATAACACTCCTCGGATCTATGACCATTTCTGCTACATCTTTCACAACGTATTTCCTGACACAATCTTCTTATATGACCTTTCCCACACCCAAAACATCTTGGAGCTTTTTTATCTGGACAGTTTCTACTTATATGTCCGCTTCTATGACATGTCCAGCATTCTATTTTACCTTTTATTGGACAATCAATTTTCGTGTGTCCTATTTTGTGGCATAACCAGCATTCTGGCATTTCTCTTCTGTTCTTCTCTCTGTTCTTTCTTCTTGTATTGTACTCTTCCCTGTGGTTCCTGATAGACCACTCTGGCGTAACTTTCATACTGTTTATCTGATCTCTTTGCTTGTCTACTTTGTCCATCAGAGTTAGTGTTTCCTTTATTTCTTCTGTGCTTTTTATCTTCCGTAGTATCACTTCTTTCTCAACTTCTTTATTCTCCGCACATACTATTAACATCCTTGCTGTTAATTTCTCTTTGGTAAATTCTTTATTTTCAAACAACCTATCAACAAGGTCCTCCACCTTTTTAAAATACGTTTCTATTTCTTCACCCTTCCGCTTGTAATTTAACAAGTTTTGTAGATCCTTTAAAACATCTCTTTCGCGATCGAATGCCAATCGCAACCTAGCCTGGAATCCTTCGGCTTTTTTCAGTGTTTTGGCGTACACTTCCAGGAGATCCTCATCAATCATGCAAGATGTTAATCTTTCCTGATCTTTCTTCTGCGTGATTCCCTTGGCGTCGAAATAAATTTCGCATCTTTAAATGAACTTTTCCAAATCGTCTCCTTGGCAGAATACCTTTGGTAGCAATCTTTCGGTGATTGCGTCAGTGTTTACCGCTGCCACCATATTAGGAGGTTCATCCTGTAAAACATTAAAATCAGTTTTTGTTTCCATAAATTTTATTTCAGTAAATATCAATATCAAATTATATCTTCTTTAAACTTTCTTATTTAAACAAATTTTCTACGAAGATATTTTTAATTAAAATATCTTCTTATTTCTTTTTTTAAAAATTAATCTAAAATTTAATTTTTAAAATTTTCAATTTAAAAATTTCTTCATCATAAAACTTCCTCATAATACATATAATCAAAAACCTCAATTATTTTTTTATAAGATGATTCAATAAGAAAGCCGTTACACAGATATATAAACATACAAATATAAGTGTTTTTATTGCTTGTTATTGTTGCGCGTGGTATTTTCTTTGC
The DNA here is from genome assembly GCA_959609185.1 of Schmidtea polychroa. Taxonomy (NCBI): domain Eukaryota; kingdom Metazoa; phylum Platyhelminthes; order Tricladida; family Dugesiidae; genus Schmidtea; species Schmidtea polychroa. The sequence goes on from CAUHTR010003009.1 coordinate 23,340, forward strand.
TTATAAGAAGGCATTGTTTACGTTTACGACAGATTTATAGTAATTTGTGATTGGTCACTCATTGTGGGCAAGTATTTTTTTGTCAGTGTTCCACGTAAAAAAAATCATGTGAATGGTGTTCCGCGCTTTTATATTAATTGAAAACCACTGGTTTAAAAGCTCAACTTTATAACATTCATGACTTTCATCTTAAGACTTTAATTTAATTTAAACTATGTAAATATAGTAACTTTCGGATATAATAAAATAACTTATGTCAGAAAAGTTTATTATGCCAGATTTTATAATAGCTGATTTCTATATTGGTCTATATGAGGATATATGATTCCTAAAATCTAGTTACCTTTGCCGTGACTATTAATCAAAAATTTTAATTAATAAGTTGAATTTAAATAACATTTAGAATCGAATACACTTTTTAAAAGAAATACTTGTACCAATTAAAAGCATCATGCGTCGTTCGATAAAAATAAATTGAATATCACATAACAGAAATAAAAATAGCATGTTATCGATTAAAATTATAAGTTATGGTAAAATTAACAATTTTCCAAATGTCGATTATTTACATAATACCATTTATTTAATCAGCTTTAATTTAATCCGAAACCTGTCATTGAATTGTGTATTTATATAAATTTCACTTAATTAAGAAACCCAGTAATAATGGGAAAATAATATTTTAATGAATAATATGTTAAATTTTAACAATAATTCTTTGAAAATCGTTTCACATTTTAAATAATAAAATATAAATTTTTCATCTTTTAAAATTATATCCGGGGGATATTTTCAAATTCCAAGTCAATAAAAGAAAGAAAATATATTAGACTTGATAATTCTAGATAAGTAAGAGAAAATTTACAAACAAAATAATCCAAACAGTATAATAAGTTATTTTAATTATTCCAAAATATTTTTAAAACTTTAAATATATTTTTATTTAATCTATTTATTTTAAATATTGCAGAGTACTATTCAAATTTTTTAGGCATTATATTATCATCATTTTACTATTTTTCAATATTATACATATATAACATTGCCTTCCTGTTTTTTAAAAAGAATCAAAATATTAGAAGAGTTAAATTTGAGTTTGAAAGATATTATATTTTATTTAATGTATTTTTAACCCTTTCGCCCCTATTGGGACAATACGTCCCAGAAACTTTCATCATGATCCTACTGGGATATTTTGAATGGTCCATAAAAGCCTATTGGGACTTATTATCCCAGGACTTTCTAGGATATTCAGAAGCGCCACGATTACAAAAATGAGAATATTTCATATTTAGGTCAATATTAACAAGTTCCAATATATAAATTTGGCATAGTGTCATTAGCGGAAAGTCGGTGCGAAAGGGTTAATCGAAATTTAATATTTAAAGATGATTACTAAACTTCCAAGTTAAATACATAAAAGATAAAATCAAGAAAGAAAGATGACATAGTATCTCAATAAATATAGTTAGAATTTAGGTGGAGGATTCGCTTTTATATTAATAAGTTGAAACTAATGGGTGAATTTTGTAAATTTTACGAATTAAAAAATATTAATCCCCACCTCAGTTTTACAAAGATTATTCAATATTTAAAATGGATAACGTTTGAATTAAAAGATTCAAAGTTATAAATGATCAACCACAATGAAGTTTTAATAATGACTTCACTACTTATTAGTGAATTATTATGTATGTATTGAATATTCTTAGGACCGGTTCTGGGTACCTGGCAGCAGTGTGGAAGCCAACTTTTCGCCGCCCTCTTATTACGTTAGAATAATACAAACAAATTCATATTTCATGTAGAATAGGACGAACAAATATATTAATTTAAAACGTATTATTTGTACAAAGTTCAGTTTATTGATTATATATATATTGAGTTGGTGATAATGTTAAATGTTACTCTGACTCCAAGCGTGTCTTTATACGATTCACAAATAACACTTGACGACAGAAATCTTTATTGTTAATCACAAATAATCTTTCTCTTTACACTGGCAATAAATTCAACACTTTGCTTGGTGACTACACAATGCTTATTGCAACAATCTGTGAGGAATAGCACTTGTGTATAACACCGGATTAAAAGATCACAAATCACTGATTGGTTTATCAACTGGGACTTTGAGCTGGTTGTTTTCTTTAACCTTCACAAATTTATTCAAATACTCAAGTAACTTCTTTTCGTTTATTTTCAACAAATTCTTTTCTCAAATCTTCTCCAGTAATTATTCTTTACAATTATTTTCTTAACAATTCTTTTTCACAAATCGTTTCTCCAATAACATTTCGTCCACCGTTGTCTAATTTTTCCAATAATTTTCTCCCAGGTTTGTCTCCCAAATTGTCTCTCAAAGCGTCTTCCAAATCGTTTTCAATTTCGCGTCACTTTGCCTTTAATTTTTCTTCTAATTCCTTGTCCACCAGTTTTCCTTTATATAGTTATTTTATTTGTGGCACTGGCGACAGATCTGTTTACCATTTTCCTTTTCCTCTACGTTAGACTTATCTCTGACAGATATCAGATATTTTTCCATTTTCCTTTTTTGTTAAGCCGCCTTCTCCCGACAATTTCGCTATCTTTGAAAAGCTGTCAAGATACGGCTTTTTCCCTTATTTTGTTTTTCTGGAATTTGAAATTCCACCTTCATTTGTACTTCTTAATTAACAATGTCCTTTGTTTTAATTTCTTGTTTGTTTCCTTTTATTTGATTTATCTTTCTTATTTTTAATTTTTTTTTACTTTCGTTTACTTTTCTGAGTCTCCATAGATCGTCCCGTTTGTCATGGCGATCTTCCCCCAGGTAATTTATTTATTATATTATTTTCATTTAGGTAACCTCAACATATATATATATATATATATATATATATATATAGCTTTAATTATTATTGGAAATTGAGATTTTTTTGAATCGGTCACCTACGTTCTTTGCACATGTTCACCTTCCACCAAGACCTGCAATGTATGTACTCGTGTATAGGTTTGTTTTTTTCAAACCAAAATTTCGAGATAAATGAATAATAGCAAAGAAAGTAAATAAAACATAGTTTTCGAAAGAACTTTAATTGTTGAATCAATAAAAATGATCAAATCATTTAAAATAATGAATTTAATTTCAAAAAATTTCATGAAATATAATTAAAAAAATATAAACAAAATAACCTTCTCTTCTTTCTTATTAGTAACATTCGAACTCGAAAGATATTTGAAAGATGAGCTAAAATAAATTTCGTGAATAATAAAATTAAGAAATAATAGGTACTTTGATAATTGTGGTAATTTCCTTTGGTGTTTTCGTTCTGAATTCTGATGTAAAGCACTCGAAAGATTACTCACAGATCTCGAGACGCGATAATCATTTTCAATCGAAATGATCTTCTCATAATCCATTTTCAGTTGCTGTGAAATTTCATTTTTAATTATATCCAAAGGACAAATAATAAGAATTAGTTTTGCTTTGAAATTAAAATCGCAATATATTTTTGTAGACAAAAAAAATCTTTACCATTCTGAATCAATTAGAAAAAAATATTTTGATTTCCTTGACTTTTTAAAAATTGTATTCAGTTAACTTTTAATTATATAAATGAAAATATGATATTAACTATCAAAAGTCCGAACCAATCTATTCTATATAATAAATTAAATTAAAATTTATACAAAGTTAGGTGACGAGACGTATTACTTTCAGAAGTACAGCACTTATTTTTGAAGATCTACTCTAAAAATTTTGTATATACTTTTTTTTCTCATGTTATATACACTTTCTGTTTTGTGAAAATCAATTGCTATAGGTTTCATTATTTGGATTGTCAAAAAAAATGACGAGATTTATAGATGTACATAAAAACGAATTTTCAATAAAACTTTTATTGATTAAATTTTCTTATGTACTTGGTTTTGATTGTTTAAACTGACCAGCAGCAATTTTGATTTCAATAACTTTTTCAATCTGCTCGAATTCGACAACTTGTTCAACTTCAGTGATTTTGTTAGCCATGTTTGAATTGGATTTTTTTTAATGGAAAAGAAAGTGTAAAAAAATATATAAACAAATATGGATTTAATTAATTTAATTTTTTCTAATTTTTTTTAAAAACTTTTTTAAAATTTTGTTCTTTTAAAATATGTCTATAAAGATTTTTGCAAATTTCCAAATGAGGTATTAGCAATTATTTAACATGGTCGGCTGTTTGATGCGTATGATCTTAACAAAAATGTGTGACAATTATTTAAAGTAAAATAAAATTTGTTTTAAAAAATAAAAATAGTGATATTTATTTAAATAAATAATTATAGAAAGATTTTAAAACCGATTACACGGGTTTTAATTATAGAAGATGTAGCTGATTGGGAATTCTCCTTAGGCAATTTAATAGGTTACTTCGTTCTACGTGAAGTACTCAATTGTTCACTCAATCTAATAATTTGCAAAAAAATTAAGTGGAATTATAAATGCTATTAACTCAATATTAAACCGTTAAGTGTAACATCAAAGACCAACATTTGGCAAAGAAAAAAAAATCAAAGAAACATTTTTTTAACACGATACAGAAATTGTAAAATACCCAATATGAAATGCAAGTAGGTAAGAAATTCGATTATAATTTTTTGGATACAATAGGGATGCCAACACCGTCATTTTGGTCCGAGCTTTGGGTTAGGCGATCATTCTTGGCAATCCAGGCAAACAATAACCTTTTCCAAGCAGAGTCAGAGGTTTAATTCAAATTTGTAATTTGGTGTATGTTTTCAATATAATCCATAAACTAAACATATTATACAGGTGACAACCAAGAACCTAAGTCCATAAAACCGGTAGTATGTATAATATATAATTTATCGAAAAAATTATTTTATGAATTTTTAAATTTGTTTTTGGATTTTTATATTTATGATTTACTTACAATGAATTGAATATATTGCGTAAATGTAAATAGATATGTTATTATTAGCCCTCCCTTCTACATCAACAAAACTCATTTTCTCCGGGTCAACAATGACGCAATGTTGGCAACCATTAGTATACAATAGTCTAATTATAATTGAAAACACCGGAATATGCTACAAATAAAACAATATTTGACATCATTTATAGTATCATGAATTTTCATTAACAAATGCTTAATTTCTAGTGCAACAGTAAAAATTTGACAGCATATTTAACCCTTTGCGGTCCTATGTCGAGTCTTTTTGAATAATTATTTATATTGTATGATTGTCATAAAATAAAATTTTAATTCCAAAAAATACCTTTTATTAAAAAGAAATTCTATTTAATTCAAGAAAATCTTATATACAATAAAGTCATTAAAACAATTGTGAACCTGGTGGGTAACTTTTTTTTACGGACCACAAAAGGGTTAAGTGGATTTTAAAAGCTGATACGGCTGTATTTTCTAAATTTGCATTTCAAAAATTTTGTAAAAATAATCTTTTTTTCTTATCAAATATATTGCTGTATAAAATATATTTAATTTTGGGTTTCTTTATAATAACTTTATAATTCTTTATAATACTATAGATAGGATTTTTGGGCAAAATTAGATAAAACACAATTTTATTAACCTGTTTTATCTAGAGTTTCGCAGAGCTCAGGTTTAATAACTCGAGCTCGAGATTTTATCGAGCTTCGATCGAGCCTGATAAAATTATAAACTCGATCAAGTTTAGTATAAATAAAATTTATAAAGTAAAAAATTGAAACTTTATTTTTCAATGTGTTAGTACTTTAGAAAAACAAGGTTGCTCAATGTTTGATCAGATAATTTTTAACGAAGCTTAGTACAAAATATTTAGCGACCGAAAATGTTCATTGAGAGTCAATAGATGTAGGCTTAATTGTATTAAGCGCATTATAAAGATTTTCTGTTAATTTTCCATTTGCCTTTGAAAGGGAAAATTCTTGCTGACTTAAAAAATTGGGTGTTAACTTATGTTCATACAGCACATACACGACTTCTTAGTTCATTTTCAAGTCACATTTTTTGGTCATTTAATGTTCCTTCTTGAAGCGGTACTTCAATGCTAACTTCTTTATGAGAAAACATTCTTTTCATGAGATTTGTTGCCAATGAAATTGAAGATTTTGATGGATTTTTTTTCGAAATTATTTAAGGATTGAATCAAATCCTTTAATGTGTCGTTTAATCTTTGATTAATATAAAAATTAATATTTTCTAATAGAGCTTATATCATTTTCTTGTTCAATCAATTTTTCCCACATAAATTTAATTGCTATAAAAGTAGTTTTTAATGTTGCTGTTTTCACACTCATTGCGTTCACTGCAATTTCAACTGGTTTAAGTGCATCAACTAGTGACTTAAGAAGGTTGATGTTTATTTCACCTAATAAATGTCCGGATCCCAATTCTTCCAACGTTTCCTCGATGGTATCCATCAAATTTAAGAATTTATCAAGCATTTTCAACATCGAGTTCCATCGTGTTTTGCAATCAAGAAGTAATTGTTGTTCTTTTAAGGATTTCTGAAGCAAATTTTGTCTAAGAGCATCACTTCGAACAGTTGATGTTTCGAAAAATGACACTATTGTTCGAACACATTGAAGGTTTATTTCTATTGAATTGTTTTGGAATACCATGGTTTCATCTTCATCCTCCGTATGAGCGTCACTAATATCATGTAATTTGCCAGGAAAATCTATCTCATTGTTTGAATTCACATGGACAACCAAAGATTGTTTATAAAATGTTTTTATAACTCCAAAGTTGATGCCATGGTTTAAAGAAATTTGATAAATGCAAGGCAATTGTAAACAAAATTTTAGCATTAAATATAATCACCAGTTGCACTTATTACATCATATTTATAAGAAATACCAAAAGATTTCAAATTAACTGTCACTAAATCAACCAGTTTTTCCGCATTGTTACTTCCTAAAATTATTAAAAGTCCGAGATTTAAATCTATTCAAAATAATATTCACGTATCGTTGATTTCTTGCGCTTGCCCATTCATCAAGTGTAATAGAGTATCTTTTGCCTTCAGACAATTCTTTTTTTATTTCCTCCTTATATTTTTCTGAATTTTTTCGGCGAAATTTGTAATGAGATTCATAACATGGGACTCATATTTCGGAAGTTTGTAGCCTCGAGTAGATATTGACTGTCTTATAAATTTTGATTTTGTAATGGATTGTATTGAAATTCCATCAATAGCAGCAAGTGAAGATTTTGTCATAATAGAATCCATAGTTTTCATCTTCTTGCTTTCCATTTCTGTCTTATCGTTGTACAGTTAAATTTTATGAACAGTCATAAAGTGCCTATGCATCGTTGTTGTATTGTATTGATTAGAGGAAATTAGTGTCTTTTGTGGGCAAACTACAACAAGCACGATTTTGACCATATTGTTTGAAATATCTCCAGACTGCAGATTTTGTTTGTTGAGACATGGGTATTTAATAAAAAACGCTTATAAATATAAATAATATAAATCATATTCAAAACTTTAAACTTACTTTGATGTTTTATAGAAATTAAAATAATTAAAATAGAAGTTTAATAATTAATATTATGCAAACCAATAAACCTGCGAAATTTAAAATTTTACTGATCGTTATTTGGTTGAGTTGCATTAAACTTCAATATAAAAAATAAAGGGGCAAATTCAACTAATTATTAATAGCTATCAAATCGTATGTTTAAAAAATAAAACAGTATGCTTATATAAATAAAAAAATAGTGTGAATATCAACCTAATTTTTCCTGTAATTTGAAATAATATACAGGAATACCTCGAACAGTTCGGTTAATCGGTTCTGGAATTTAGCCGTACTATTTGAAACCGGACTATTCGAGGCATTCTGGCGCTAATAAATTTACGGCTTAGTACCCCTATTAAGAAATTTAAAAATCGTGATAATAATCTAGTAAACAAAAAATATTTTGTTATGTATTTTTATTTTTCTGATAATCAAGAGCAAAACAAGCATATTTAACACAGTTGTACATTTAAATATATATTTATTGAAATTTATAAGCCGGCAATACCAATTCATTGCAACTAAATCAAAAAAAAGAATTTATTTAATTTTAAAAATATTAAAAATAGCTGATGAAAAACAAGTAAATAAAATTAAACAAACACAACAATTTAATTTAAAAAAGATCAACAAAAGCAATTCACTTAAATTCTAATGTTTAGATTCATTTTTTATTGTTTAAAAATTTCAATAACGATGTCTGAACTTTTTTTGGTCGTTTCTCCTCACATACTCTACGATTAAAAATATAAAACCAACAACTTTGATCTATTATCGCGCGATCGTGAATGTATCCGTAGTGAATTTTTTACGGTTTATTTATTCAATTTTTTATTAAAACTACAAACCAGAAATTAAACGTAACAAAACAAATTATTAAATCGCCGAGTTTTACCTCCGAGCTCGATCTCGAGCTTAGGCTCCTCCGAAACTCTAGTCTTATCCATGGAAATATCCGGTTCTTGATAAATTTGCGTTTACGTTTAATTTATCTGTTAATTTCCGTTGTATATTAAAGAAAATTAATATTATTAAATTAAACAAAAATTAAGTATTTTAAATTTTGATAAACCAACAAAACTTTAAATGTTCAATTTTCTCAATTTGTTTCAGGTGAAATCTTTCATGATATCTTTGAAGTCGGCATTTTGCACAATTCTGTATTCAGTGGCCATAATGGTAAAGAAGTTCAGTAGTCCTTGATTCATTGAAAATCGTTGACAATTAGTTATTAATTTTTACATCGAAAAAGTTTAGTCGACAGTAGAGTTTGTGATATAAACATTGTAGCACTTTGATATGTTTGCTGCATTGTCATAATAATGTTCTCTCAAGTTTTTGATTTCAATGTCAGATTTATTTAAGAATATCAACATAGCTGTGGCAAGCACTTCTTCAGTGTGACTTGCAATGGGAATGAATGTTAGAAAACGTTGTACTATTTCACCATCTGACCCTTCAACACATCTTAACACTACAGTTGGTGGTCAATGTGAGAAATTGCTCGTGTCGAATCAATGCACAGAGAAAAATACTTGACTTACTGGATATCATTTACAATAACTTTCAGAATCTCATTTCCCATTATTTTGATTACTTTACAAATTGTGGAATACAAATAGAAGAATTTTCCTCAACTCTTATTATTAAATTTGGCTAAATGAGAACTTAGAAATGAGTCTTGCTCGGTGATTAACTCTAAAACTCCCAGATAGTTGTCATTATGTTGTGAACCAAGGAGTTCCGTGTCAACGCGAAAGACGCACTTGAAAAGGCTTCGGATTGACCATGCGTTGATTTACGAGTAAAACCAAATTGGAAAAGCATGTATCTTTTTTATACGTTCATCAAGCTTCTTCACTGACTCTTGCTGTTTTTTCGCTGTCTTGCACCACTTTCATACCATTTCTTTTCGTGCGCCAACTTTTTTGGTTGAAGTGGAAAATAAATAAAGATATAGCCTATATTACATGTAAGTCTGAATTGACTTAAAGACTTTAAGCCTATTAAAATTGATTCAAAAATTCTGAGTTGTGACTAGAAATATTAGCAAAAAACGTTTAGTTTGAACATAGTTATCAAGTAAAGTCGTTATTGGCGGCGCTTTATAACTTATGACTGTACCCTATACAAGTGGCTCTTAAAGTTGTGATCCGCGGAACACCCCGGTCCATGGAAGAGGAGTCAAATATTAATTTTAACTTTTTATTTAAAATGGTTAAATTATTTGAATTTTATTTATTTTAACATACCAAATGGCGCACTGAAACACGAAACTGAAGACAGTCGTAAGTGTAGTAAATTAAGAATAAATTATATTAAAAAATAAACAAGCCCACGTGTCTCATTAAGTTCTAGCGTAATTAGTTAACTTTTAAATTTTTCGATTTTCAAGTTTTGTGGTTTTTATAATTTCTGCTATGATTTTTGCAGATTCACTCATTTTTTTTTAATTAATTTTTTTAATTAATTAAGGATTACTATAAAAATTTAAATTCACCATTAATTTAGTTTGAAACTTTTGAGTTTTATAAATTTATTTAATGAAAATTTAATTAAAACATAAATTAAATGCTATCAGTTAAATCAGTAAAAAATCGTGATAACATTATAGTAAGTAATCCCATAAAAATAAATTTTTCAACTGAATACTTAGTTCCTTTATAAGTATAGGTGCTTGCGCTACAAAAATCTAGTTAAATTATAAATAGCTTAGCAATGTTTTCTCCACTTTATTGGCATCAGTATCACCTGAATATTATTTCGAACCCCTGTCGCGGCGCCCTTAAAAGGAGGGGGACCTATAGACTGGCGTCTACATTGACTATTTGGTAAATTCAGTACTGTAGTGACCTGATTAGGTAATTGACATATTATGGAATACAACTATTTTAAATAACCATTTTAAAAGCTTCATTGCAGTTTATATTTACCACAGCAATTCTTTAAATAAAATTTTTAATAAATTTCAAATGAAAATATAATTTATTGGCTATCTTGACTTATATAAAAAAGTGAAACATAAAACAAATAATCTATGCCGAATTTTAATTATCTTAATAATAAAAACTTTCGAACAATTTTTATAAAGGCAATAAGTAATTTATTTTTTACTCCTAGCTTCTGAAAAAAACTGAAACGAGTCTAAGCTTTATTATTAATCTCATTTTATTCACATAAAAATATAATACATTTTATAATTAGTCTCAATATTTTTTATGATGGCAGAATGAAAGTTGAATTACAAGATAAAATCATTTGAAATTTAATATTTTGTTTTAACATTTTTAAGATAAAAAATAAAATTTGGTTCATTATTAATACATTTGGTGCCAACCATTGTAAAGAAACTTACTACATCCAGATGTCAAACCATGACATCGTATATTCATAGGAGATGCTTTTAAAAATTATTTTTTGATATTAAGGCATTTCAAATAAAGCTAGAACTTTTCAAAAAGAAGTTTTAACGAATCTTTTATTTTTTGGTTTCTTTCTTCATTATACAAACTTTATTGATAACAGTTTGCACCACGAAACATTTCAAACATTAGAAATTAGATAAAAAGATGGCGAATACTCAATTAATTATAATAGGTTAATAAAACCAATTTTGTTTGCTTTTATTTTTTTTATACCATTGTCATCTCAGCAGTTTTTTTAATTATTTTTTTTTCGGTTTTTTATGAATCGAATCATCTTTTTTAATTTAAACTTCTTTCGTGTATTGAATTAATTCTAATATACAAGGTGGCCAGTATCATACATCAGAATCAATTCAATAGTTGTAATGCGCATTATTAACACTTCTCGTTCTCAAAGGCCATTTCAACGGTGTTTTAAGTGAACTACTGAAACACCGAAAGTTTCGAAGGAGGTTCGACAGAGGTCCTACTACACTTTCTACATTTTAAATTTTTATTAGTTTTAGTAGTGAGCCGTTACACGGCCTTAACAAAATCTATATAAATATTATATGCAAAAGCGGAACGTAGCCTAAATGGGCGATCATTAACGAATAATGATCAATTAGAACACAATTATGGCCAATCAAATATCACGTATAACAGCACATTAGTTAGAACATCTCAGTCTACTATTTTTATATAAAAATTAAAAAATCATTATTAAGAAAACTATTTGTTAATAAATTAATAACACTTGATTTACCAAAAAAAACCAAAGCCAAAAATTTGTATTATATAGATAATATCGCGGATAATAATTGCAGATTATGCTATTATTCACATACCTTTCATGTGCTATTCATTTAAAACGTGTACGTTTTTAGGTTTATGAAAAGTTTTGAACTTTTTTTCAATAATTTTGTACCCGAATAATTCACGAAAATTTAATGTTAAGACAAAGCAAACTTGCATAAAATATAAAATTACAAATTAGAAAAAAAATATTTAAAAAATTATCAATTATTTGAATTTTAAATAAATACTTTTTGTAGGATAACTGTAAAAATAACTGTCAAAGGTGTGGATATTGTATTATTGATGTATGTGTGTATTTTGCTCAAAATACTTAAAAATAATTACTTCCTCCGTAAGGATAATCAGTTTTGTGATATTAATAAATTATATGTCTCCAAAGTCTTCTAATACTTTTCAAAATAAGAACAATTTTTAGAAAAGATTAATTTTTTACAAATTTGCATTTTTCATAAATATTCATAAATGTATTTTAAATATATTATTATATAACATAAATAAATTAATCAAAGTTAAAAATTATTATTAATTCTCTTCATTTAAATAAAAATATTTATTATAATTAAAATATCCATATTTAGTTTTAATTTCACTATAAAATGTTTTAATGAAAATAAATATTTTTCAAAATTTGTGTTAATTTATTAAAACTGTAGGTCATATAGAACTGGAATATACCGATGAGGAGTCCATATCAAATTTTCCACAAATTGTTGCAATTCATGTTGAAATAAAAGTTGAAAATAAAATAATGAATATTTAAATATATTTATTAAATGGAATGCCAGAAGTACTACAAAAACTTTTAAAAGTTTTCAAAGAATACTTAGTAAAACTGAAATATGTTTACCAATAAAAATCTATGATAGATTTTAATAGTATTATTATAAACTTTTATCATTTTGATTTAAAAATTAATATAATTTTATTTTATTTACTTAAAAATGTATTTTGATACAACCCCTTTCAAATAACTAAAGATGTTTCTCGAAATTATGTTTTAAATAAAAAGAAATTTTATTTATAGTCGAAAATGAAGATAATGTAGATTCATAACAAAATATGTTCATTTAGCATTTTTATTTTTACATTTTATTATATTTTCTATTAAATTTAAATATATTTTTAAAACTTTTAAAAGTATTTTAATTTATTAAATAATTTTTAATGAGGTAATATACCGAAAGCTAGCTGAAATTTAAATATCATTTCTGAAAAAATTTCTTTTTTGAAATATTTCCAAAAATAAAATTATAAGACTCTTAGGGAAATCTATTATTATCACAATAATAATAAATATAATATTATTCTAAAACAATTACCTCATTTTGTGAAATTTGATGAATTTCTATATGAAATTCATTTGATCCTGTGATTTGAATGGCCATCGCAGGTAAATCAGTGGGTTTCAATTTACCTGACAATCAAAATAGAAAAATAATTCATTCAAATTATATTTGTCAATTTAAATGCAGATTTCATGACGAACAAATAATATTTGATACGGTCTAACAGTCAATTGATGAATTTCTTTTTAATTTTATTCAACATATCAATCAGATATAAATAAATTTAATTGTAAAGCACTGTGTAAAATATTTTCGCTGAATATAATTTCTTTTAACCTCACAAATTAGAAAGAAAATGATGGTTTCTTGGTAGCAGCATAAATTAAATATTAAAGAAATAATAATTGACAAATATTAAGATTCAAAATTCAAAATAATTGAAAATGTTTTAAAACAATTTTAAATCTCAGAATTTTTTATTCCCCGACGTTCTTTTACTTTTGATATTTAAATTAATTTTTTATTTTTGAAAACGTATACGAAAAATACAGAGCAATTCATCTTTACTTTTGTGAAATATTGTAAATTATTCTTACATTTCACAAAGGAATTACAATATTAAAATTGAACTGGTTATTGGTGTATGGGAATTTTAAGATGTGTACCGTAAAATACAATAAAGAAACGTTTTTAACTTACAATTATATCCACCAACGACCAACTCAAGCACAAGAACATATGGAATTGATATTAATTTATTTGAAATATTAATATTTTCATTACACTAGCTAATTCTTAATAATTTCTTTTTTTCAAGACTCTATAATGACGTTTCTGTAAATAGTTTGTATTTTGATGTCATTTAAAAGTTATCCGTTTATAAACACAAATTCTAAGATTTTACCAATTTTTTTTAATATGATATTATCCTACTCAACAGGTAAATTCAATGTTTAACAGTAAAGAAATATAGCTATAAGAAACAAAACAAAGATTTTGAACTCAATAAGAAAACAATTCATTTTTGAGAAAAAATAAAACAAGTAAAATTTTCAAGAAAAAAAATATAAGAATAAAAATTTTGCAATTTTTTAAATAGTGTCACGAAATTACTCGAAAAACTTGTGAGCATAAAAACATTAAAATACAAAAATATACAAATTTCAATTTGACTAATAAAAATAGTAGAATAAAAACACTAAGCAAGCCGCAAACACTAATGTGCTACGGATTGCTCATTACTGATCTAAAGATCTAGTCATATTAGAAAACAATATATTCTTCCTGATGAATAATTACACCCGTTCAAGTGTAAATAATATCTGCATCATTTATTTCACATAGTTTAATATAGATGAGGTAAATGATATTAAATATGACCGCCAATGCAAACTATTTTGGCTTCTTTTATTTATTAGTTCTCATCTCCAACGAACCAAACCCACACGGGAAATGCTTCAATGCATTTGTTAATTAATAATTGAACTATAAATAAATATATATATATATATATATATAAAATACATGACGAATTTATGTTAATAGGTTACAATGACACTACTGCTTCATTTCTCATTTGGTTTTCATTAGTTTTATGTTGTTAGGAGTTATTTTCAAATTTAGTTTTTCTAATGTAATTTAAAATCGTTTTTTTCCATTCTATTTGTAATAGAGCTACTCCACCGGGAATCGTTTGCTGAGTGGGAATTTTGGTAAATAATATTATTTTAGTAGAGTAATGTTATATCTACCTGACTATATATTTATACATTAATTCAGTCTTTCTATGTATGTATATTTTCTAGATTCCTTTAATAATGTGGGTAGTCAGAAAAATATTAAAAATAAATAATTTTTTTTTACTAATTAAAACTCATATTTTCATTTATGAATAATGATCATAAATCTTAATAAACAGTAAAGATGCTCTAACAGAAAGTGCATTAGAAGAATTTTGACATTTGAAAAAATTTTATTGCTGCGATTTGCCTTCTAGAAATCTAGAAACTTTAAGAAGCTAAATTCGAGCAGTAATATAATAAAAATTGTAAAACTCAAAATTCTAGCTGTCTAATTAATTATCTCTCCACAAAGACTAAATCCTTGGGTTTGTTATTTGCCAGGTGAAATTGACTTAAAAATTGTATGAAATTGAGTGATAAATTTTAATAGAAATGGAGAAATTAAATGTAACGACTGAATTAAAATTACAAATATTATAAAGATTTTGTAATCCTAAGTCAATTGGACCAAAAGTGGTAGTTAGAATATAACTCTATATGAATGTGTATGTTAGGATCGATCTAGTGGACTAAGATATTTGATTCTAAAACAGAAGGAAAAATAAACAAAACAAATAAACAATCAAACATTCTTTTCACGATATATTTCGACAGTTTTCCTGTCATCATCAGGTTTGATATAAAAACTATTTAAATTAAGGATTTTTAAACACATTAATTAATTGTATTAATTATTAGTTATATAAAAAAAATTATTTTTAATAAAAACATTTCATTCTTTTAAAAATTATAATTAAAATAATATATTATTTTTTAAATTTTAATATTTAGAATTTAATTTAATAATTTATTAATTATTTAATTAAACAAGAACAATCGATACTTACAATATACAAAAAATTATTTAAAAACATTTAAAACACAATTATTCACTGTATTCTGTACATTAATTTTCAGATTCAATGACTTTATCAATAACGCCTCACAAATTACACAAATTAGTCACAAAAAAAAATTTTATAAAAGGTGATTTTATTCTTGTGTAAATAATTGTTATTGGTACACATTATTTCTTTTCCTTTTCACTAGAGCTGCGAAGTCAAAGTCCGAGTTCTGAATAATTTTCAGTTTTTGGGGTCGCAGCCGGAGTCGGAAAAAATATAACGACTTCGATTCCACACCACAATATTTTATTTAATATTGTTATAGATAATTTTAAAATCTTCAACTTTCTTTGATATTAATATCTTTCCACAAATTAGCTATGTCAAGGAAAATGTATTCAAAATCTGCTGTTTCTGAGTATTTTACAATTTCAACGGATGGAAAATATTATCAAATATTATCATATATATCATATATATATATATATATATATATATTTCGCTTTGTAATTAATATGTTTTGCCAAATCAATAAATTTTTCACATAATACCTTTTAGTAGATAATACAATATATGACCATGGGTGTCGTGTATCCTTCACTGGTGGATGCTTTGATGATTTCTCTCTATCAGTTGTTACGAATTGTAAATTTTCCCATTTCAGGATATATCTAGAAAGTGATTTTTCAACTTCCTTAAAAATCTTATGGCAAACAACTCTTTAAATAAATTAATACGTCGAATGAATAGCAGTAACTGTGAAGTATCTGAGACATCAGTAGACTCATCTAGAGCCAGAGAAAATCACTCAGTTTTTTTTAGCATTTTAATACAGTTGCGACATTATATTTTTACCTATGTTCAACCCTGTGTGAAATTATGTTAGATGAAACGTTAATTTCTTTAAATAAATTTAATTTTTCTGGACATATACCATGTGATACTTGAATTGCTACTTGAATACATTATTTTATTAACTTTCAATCAGTAAATGGTTTTCCTTTTTTGGTTAATATATGCGCTACCTGAAAACTGGGTATTGTAAACGCTTCAATTTTATTCTTTATTATTTGAAATAATGACTAATTCGATGAAAAATCCAGTTTTTAAAGATTTAACTTTTTCTAACCGTAGATTTCCCATAAATTTAACGTAATATGTAGAATATTTTGTTTCATAGTGACTTCGGATATTGTATTCTTTGAAAAATGCAATGGATTCTTTACAAACCAAAAATAACGCCTTTATAACGTTAAATAACGAGTTTTCAAATATTTGACAGACCGGATAAAATATCAGAAAGGGCCGTGGTTTGGGAACTCTTGATCTAGACAATCAAGATTTATCAATCATACATTGCTTAAACGGGCTTACATAACATAATATAGAGGCCAGTGAAATCAAATAGTAACTGCAATTAATCTAATTTTATCACAATAAATGTTAAAGTATTTCAAATATAAATTAATAAAATTAAATAATGACGCATTATAATATACAAAATTAAAATAAAATTTATATTTCACCTGTATTGTGAGATAAATTGTAGACAGCTTTAGAAGTAATCATAGAATAGTCTTTAAGAATCATTTTGAATAATTGAAGAGCATTTGTTTTTGAGGAAATCGAAAGATGTCTTTTAAAGGATTTCTAAATTAAAAGGACGGATTACAAACCAAAGTAATATTAGTTTTGAAATTTTGAAATATATATATATATATATATATATATATATATATATATATATATATATATATATATATATATATATATATATATATATATAAAACAATAAAATGATAATTTAAGCCTTTTGCTGCAAATGTATTTAATGAAAGAATTTTCGACTATACGATAGTCCTTGTCAATCTCCTGGAATTTAGCAATGTTCTTCCTCATAATACCCTTCAATCTTTCTTTTATTTCCTTTCTCTTAATTCTCATTGGTTGTAAATATAATGAATTGTTTTACTAAAAACTTTTAAAATTTTTTATAATTTTTACATTTAAAATTTCAAAATGACACAAACTAAAAATTTTTAAATTTTTTACAGCTTCTATAATTAGCTTCTAGAAGCCTAATAAAATATTTGAAAATATTTTAAATAAAGCCTCCAATAACTACTTATATATGCTATTTAAATATTTCAATAAATGTGTCAATTTTGATTTTCAAACCCTATTTTTTAAAATTTTTTTTCTATATTATTCTAATTATTACTTTTTAATTTATTCTATTTTTTTTTAATTTCTTTATATATTGTCAGTTATTCTCAAAGTCAATGACAACAGATCAAATTCATGATTTCATTGATTTCTTCTTTAGTGTTGACCTTTGGCTGTCTGTTTATGATGAGAATTGCTTCTTTGATTCTGACATTTTTCTTTTGGATGTTTCCATTAGCTATGATTTCTATTGAAATATTTTTTCTTTCCTCTGTTGGCTGACACTGCCGGAGATGTCTGCCCAACGAGGATGTTCCACCAGGATCTAGATGTTCTTTAACTCTTTGGTGCAATGTCCTGAGGGTACTTCCAATGTAGATTTCATTGCATACATTGCACGTGATGCAATAGACGATGTTTTTTCTAAAGCACATATCTTTCGGTGTCTGGCAGTTTTTCATTGTGCAATTGTTTTCTCTATTTATGTTGCCTGCCAGAGCCCTTGGACATTATTTTTTAATTAATACACTATTTCTTCAAACTAAGCAACCTAATTAGGAATGATTTTTAAAAAATCGCAATTTAGTTTGGATAAAGTTGCTTAATTTGTGGAGAATAAAAAATTTATTATCAATTTTCCTTAGTTATTCTTAATGAAAAAACAGAAAAATTTTATTTAACTAAAATTTAAAAAACTAATATCAATTATTTAAAATTTCGTTAATACGAATGGAGTAATAAAATTTTAAAATTAAATTTCTGTTTAAGAATTTTTTCACGTTTCTTTTCTTTAGAAAGTGACTTTGCTTATCACGTATTTGTATTTTTCAGCAAACTTGAGTTGGTAGTTAGTGGCCCTCTGCAGCACGACCATCCGGCAAATCTCCCCTAAAAATTTTTTTTAATTAGCTGCAGAAGGGTATTAGCTGTGTAATGGAAATTTTTTAATTACATCATATTTTTCAGACTATAGTGAGGGGTCTCTATACAATCCTAGCTAAAAAGCCACTGCTCCAGAGGGGTAATGGCTGTGTAATGGAAGATAAGAATGCTCCAAATGAGTAACATCGTCTATGTTTATAAGTTCGTCTTTAATTTCTGCATTATTTCCTCTGTCTTATATTTCTCCATCATCTGCATCTTGGATCTTAAGAATACCCACTCGTCATATGATGGTGATAGCGATTACTCATCTAATTTTCTACATTCACATTATCACCAAACATTGCTATGGAATTCTCGGTATCTGGTATTTCACATAATCCTTTTACTTACCCTTTGATCTTCATGACATCATCTCCCTATAGAAACATACTAAAGAAATACCATCTTCTCCAAAGTGGTTCATACCGTAGAGTGCCGAATAGTATACCTCCCCAAATAGTGTACCAGTGTTATAATAAACCAATTAGTATACCAGGGTATAATAAACCAAATAGTGTACCATGGTATAATAAACCAAATAGTGTATCTGGTATACTATTTGGATTTCAAAGTAAATCAAAATTTTGGCGTTTTCCATATAGTGTACCATGGTATTAAAATCGGCACTCTACGGTAGTTAAATGAAATACTATGGTCTCCACACAATTGAATAAATGTTTAAAACAATTTCGAATAATATTTTGAAACCACTCATTCAATATCATAGTAATATTAATAGTAATAAACACTTCGTACTGTAAATTCAACTTTTTGAAAAATTCGAAATTTTGGTGCTTATTTTGAAAAACAAAATTTTAAATTGTTGCTTAAATCTAGGGTATCTTAGTACAAAAGTTGTTTATATGAATATGAATATGGGAAAAAATATTTTTATTGCAATTATTACAATAATTTATTGTTATCTTCCCTGGATGTAAAATATTTATTGTAATACATCAGCACTCATCTTAACATTAATACGCCCTTATCCAATTACATTGACCTGAAATTTTTACCACCTACATCTAATATTGTAGAGCGTCTTTTTAGTTTAACTGGAAGAATCTACACTGATGATCGAAAGAGTTTGGATTATTCAACATTGGAAGAAATAATATTTTAAACAAAAATAAAAATTTATGGGATAGTGAAATAGTTGATCTTGCCATGGTATAAATAAAAATAAAATTCTGTAGGTCATATTCTCTTGTTTTTATTTAGTATACAATATATTGAACTAATTATAGTTTATGGCATCTATTTATTTAATTCAAGAACCCAATATATTGCAATATATTTATTCCCAGCCTTGAATATGATTATTGATAGTGAATAATCATGCACTTTATCGTTCAAAAATCCGTTTTCAAAATTTAGTAATTTTATATTAGACGCTTTTGTGTAGACCAAATGCATTTTTATTTAATTTTCTTTCTTATGATCTCAACTATCTCAATTTAATATCATTAGAAGTCAACACTTAAATTTTATCGCAATTTTGTCTGTATTAATTTAAGGATGGTGTGGGAATTTATATTATCTATTTGTCTATTACATAATCAAATTGTTTAATTTTGCAACTATACTTTCAACACAGTAAGTTGCCTATAATACATCAACGCGCAACTGATAGGAAAGTTTCTGACATTAAATTTCATCCAAACAATAGCGATTTTTGCAAGTAATGATACAGAGTTGTGCGTAAAACCAATACGACTCATAATTTCTGAAAGTTTTTTTCAGATTATAAATTCGCAAAATTTGGTTTTATTAGATATTTTACAATGTACAGTAAATTTTTACTAATTTAAACT
This sequence comes from Schmidtea polychroa, assembly GCA_959609185.1. Classification (NCBI taxonomy): domain Eukaryota; kingdom Metazoa; phylum Platyhelminthes; order Tricladida; family Dugesiidae; genus Schmidtea; species Schmidtea polychroa. Next base: position 43,892 of record CAUHTR010003009.1, read on the forward strand.
TATATTTAATATTCTTACATTATTCACCACATATTTTCATTCTATTTATGCCTCCCGAGGAAGAACAGCGAATATTTACGAAATAATATTTTTTTCTTTTTATTTTGACCTTTTTTTCTCATGTTTTTCTCATCAAGTTTATAATTTATAAAGCTAAATGAACTTTTTGGTATTCATAAACGCCGTTTAAAATGAAATTCGTTTTTTAGTAGTCAACATATCAAAACACATATATCGTCCATATTTTCTATTTGACTAAGGCAGTAGTTGTTGTTTTTGAGAAATTTAATATAAAATACTTTCTATTTTTGCAGTTTATTTTCTATATCCGACTGTAGATTCTGTGCAATCATTGTCTTTTGACGAAGTGAAAATTGCGTCCTTTTAAAAAAATTAATTGAGGTTTTTGATGACATGTATCTTAAATGCAAATTTAAAGATAAAATGTCATTTTTTCCGCGGAACACTGGATGCGTAATCGCTGAACACGGGTTGAGAACCACTGCCTTTTATGTGTTTGTATAAATGTGCTAAAAAATGCTAAGCTGCTTTTAATTTTAGCAGAATTATGACTTCTACTTCTACATTCTCAATATGTAACTTTTCACCGGAAACCGATGAGATGCTCATCATTTATGCGAAAATGAATTTTATTTTAGCCATTTTAGAAATGGTTTTCAAATAAGATTTTTAATTTTAAATAAATTTTAAGGCTTGAATTTTGATTTTATATAATTATGAGATCATTATTCAAGTTCTTAAATTAATTTTAGTCAATATTTGTATTATAATTTATTTTTAATTTCATTTTTCGGCTTTTTTAGGATTTTATGATTGAAATTTATTTTGGATGTAATGTAAGTTAAAAAATTTTTGAATTATAATTAATTAAAGTTTTGGAATAAGGAATAATTAATTTAATTTTAACTTAAAAATAAATCTTACGATGATATTTCATCATTTCCATGACAACTTAATGTAGTATCTTCATAAATAAATTTTAAAAAACTTTCAGTGATCTTTTTTTCTCAAAGTTTTCTGAAATAAAGTTATGGAAACGTATCTCAGAGGAGCGTTTCTATATATCGAAAGTTTGCATGTATTTTTTAGTATTTGTTGTGTTTGTGCAATATCTAATTTTTTTTACCACTTTTTCAATTTCTATAGTGTAAAGTGTATCTCACACTACTATCAATGAAAACATTAGTGTGACATCAAAGTGAGTTTGTAAAATATAAGATTATTGATTTTTGTCTTATATTATAGGAAGCGTTTTTGAGCGGTTTTTGGTGTACTATAGGTAGATTATTTACAGGGAGCGACAAAATAATTTCTCCAGTAGCTTCACAATTGCTGAAGCCAGTCCTGTTTGTAACAATAGTGTAACACATTTCTTTATAAACAAGAGTATTCAAAAGGATCGCTAACAATTCCTTAATATTATGATAATACTAGCATTTTTTATAAAAGTATGACATTAATATAAAACAGCTAAAAAGTTTCCAATATATAATTGTGATAAAAGAAAATATTAAATGGAAATATTAAGCAACAATATGCTAACTTTTGGTTCTGAAATAATATTGACTTTGATAGATATGCCTTTCAATAAAGAGAAATAATACCTGTTAATACAAGTATATTAATTATTACTAAATCATCCAAAATTATAATTAAAGACCAATTAATTATTTTTTCTGGTGCCCAATATTCAAAGTGGGCTCAAACTTTGTATACTAAGTACCACTCTCGAACCATTAGCTTATCAATTAGCCATTTAATTAAAGAATAAAATAAATTCAATTTCATATAAATTTTTTTCGAGGTTTAAGAGATAAATAAATAATAAACTTTAGTACTTGATTAAATTTAACAAATATTTTAAAACATTACTAGCCGAACAAGTCAGACAAATCGGTGGAGCCAGACATAAAACTAACTCTGCTTTTAATTAAGACAAATTTTAGGGGCACTAAGTAATTTAAATATTTCTTTAAAAATTTTTAATATTAATATATTTTATGAAATCAAACTTTTGTATGTATTATGAATTAAAGTGGATTCGTAATTGATTTTGAAAAAAGTAAGATTTATTAAATTTTTATTTAAATATATTTTTTAATTATTCTATAATGTTTACGTTCAATAATAATTTCAATAAATTGTTTTATGTGATTATGACATTAATATATAATTGCATTAATTTTTTCCCTGTTACATGGCTTTGATCAATCTTAAATCAATTTCTGAATACCGAAAAGTGTTTTACTTAAATTTAATATTACAAATATAAATTACGCTTTCAATGTTTTTCTTCTACATTTTCTATAATTTCTTGTAATTTATAAGTAATTTCCAAATTACATAAAATAAGTGAAAATATTTTATAAAAAATGAAAAATTTCTTTTTCTTTTAATTTCTTCAATAATATTCCCTAACATATAAACATCTTTTTCGCATTCCAACATTTTCAAATCATTGTGAAAATGGTACTTCATACGATTTGATTATTTTATTTATATATTTGAAACTTTGTCAAAATTTCTCGAACTTTTCAATTTATTTTTTAAATATTAGGATCACTAGTTATTTATTTTGTTGAGCTACAACCTGAGGGTTTCGGAATTTGTTTAAATACGTCGAAAAACACACTGGCGGACTGCTTAAAATTGAATTAAAATCCGCGACAATGCACTACTAGAAGTAAATAAAACACATTTAAATAAAAATGGAAATGTAATTTTTAAATATTTACATAAAATTAATAAAAATTTCTTAGTTTAGTAAAATTGAGTATTTTATATTCAAAATTTAATAGTGTCGAAATAATAACAAAGAAAAGAGCAAATAATTATGGTTGTAGTAGCATACGAAAATTAGACAACAATAGAATTAATCTTGGATTAAATTACAGACGAAAAAGTCATAATAAAACCCGCTATGTTGAATAAAAAATAATTGATAGAAAAATATAAAATAATTAATAAAAAATGATATTAATTTCACTGTGAAAATAAAATAGTAAATAAATTTAATAATGTTTGTTTTAAATAATCAATTGGCTGAATCAATGCTGTTATTAAAAATAGTAAATCAGAAAAATTTTGGAAAATACATGCATGCCGACATAGATGAATCAACACGTATGTGTATGTACAACACCCACAAATTTCATTAAAATCCAATAATGAAGATAATGTAAGAGTCATAAAAGAAAATAATCCTTAAAATGAATATCGAATGATAAAAATGTAAGACCTTCGATTAGTGGAAATGGACCCAAAAGTTAAAATGCAATAAGAAATAGTTCTATTTATGGAACTTACCTGCTCATTGATATATACAGCCACTGGAATATCACCCACATGGTGTTTGCCATGGTACACAGATAGTAGAAAGTAAAATAGAAGGTATTTATCAGAGATTTTAAAACATTTAAACAACACTCCACCCTAAGTCAAAAATTTGATTATTCCGATTTTTCTTTTGTCAATTTTCAGAATGCAATTAATATATTTTTAATCATTAATGTTACTATTCTTTATTTCATTAAGACTTATTATTTTTCCTTCTTTGTAAATTTAAATATTAATTAAATATTTCTCATTAGTTCCTATTTTTATTAATTTTTATAATTAACTGTAATTTTTTATAAAAGAAACATTGAAAAAATAAATATTCAACACATACTCGGGACTTTTATGACCGTAAACAAATTCTGGACCATTTATCAAGTCTTCTAAATGATATGATTCTAAATTAAAATCATCGATAAATCGCAAATCTCTTTTTTATCAAATATGTCTTACTTTTATCTGTTTCCAGTCTGTCTATCTGGTGTATTTCAATTAAACTGATATCAATTAAATACAAATTGTTTTTCATTAAAAATTTATTAAGTAATGTATAATATGTTGAGTTGATGGTGATAATAATTTCATCAGGTTGAGGAGCATTTAGGAAGGATGAATATATTTTTACATTGAATTCCATCAAAAATATTACAAAATGTTTGACATTCTCGAATACAAACCCATCAAATAGATTAGAATCATATAATTCTGAAAAGAATTGACTCAAAAATCATTAATTCTTTAGAAAATTATTTGGTACTTCCGTGTTATCTTACCCCCAAAAATTAAATTATAAAATACAATTAAAATAACAATATAAAAAATGAGAGAATACATTATTGATGACGTTATTGAAAATTATTGAACATGAATTTATTAAGGCTATCTGTGATTTATGTGATTATGTGAGTTTATGTGGCACAAACGTGTTCTAAGCAACCGTGCCGATGTGTTCGACACTATTCTCAACGACATTGTGGTTTTCTGGCCACCTGGATGACCATTTACAAACTCTTTACAAACATTTGCTGAGTTTGTAACTGATTTAGAAAATAAATATAATAATTTATGTGTTCTTTTTTAATTTAATTTTTGGGGGTAAGATAACACGGAAGTACCAATTATTTATTGAAAATAAAAAGCTGCTAAAAGATCTATGTAAGCGATAATTCAGTGAGCATATTGCAAGTGAGACAACATTTCTCCATCAATTTTATGAACTTTTCTTAATCGTTTTCAAAATTTTCAACGTTTTTCTGAAGTAGTAGAAATTATATTCACTCCATAAAATTTTATTACGCGCTTTATGCTAGATTTGATCAGGAAACCCCGAATATCATAAAGCGAATCAACACCAAAAAGTTTTAAAGTTGCAATTTTAAAACTTATGATTTTAAACTTTTAAATAATAAATTAGTGTAGTCAAAACTATAAATTTATGGAATTAAATTAGTGATTCTCTAGCATTATAAACACAACTTTTGGACTAAATATTTCAAATTGAATTCATATGAAAAACTGGTTGAACATATCACTAAAAAGTAAATGAAATAGAAATATAAAGAAAATCTTTTTAGTAAATTATGTTTGAATTTTCTAACCAAAAACAGTTTAATTTCTATTCAATTGATTACTTTGTCATTTAAATGTGTTGTTTTATTAGAATAAATTTTTATTTTAACATTTTGTAAACTCTAAGCTCCTTTTTAAAAAATAGTAATAATAATGTATTCTAAACATGATACACTTTTTATCTATATACTGTTTCTTATACATAATAAAATGAAAGTTAAATATTTAAATTAGGTATTTAATTAGCAATTACTTTGAACAGTTAACTACCTCGTTTGTGACACTTGAAAATTTATCCGGATGCTCCGAGACATATTGCTTTATCATTTATAAAAAAATAATGGCTAGGAGAAACCGATTTTCTTATCAGTAGTTGCAGTTAACGTGTCAAATAATGATTAAATAAATAAAATTCTTTAAAAGATTGAAAAGCAATTAAATAAAATTATAATATAAAATGATATTGGGAATTAATTAAATTTATGATATACATAAAATACTTACCATTAAAGTTTTACAAAAATTAAATTCACCTGCATAAAATCATTAATGATTACATTATGTAATGTCATACACACATACATAAATTATACACACACAAAGTAAAGGTAATTTAATTGGATGATGAGCACAAATAACAATGTTTCTGCAAATCGTTCTGTATGGTATTGTTATAGAACCGTGTTTTCAATTTTTTTATTTACTTTTTTTGTTAAAAATATACTAATTTCCACTGAATAATAACATCTGTAATATAAAAAATAGTTATTATCGAAACAAACTTATCTCTATGTAAAAATTTAATGTTTCATGAAATTAAAACTTATAAAGGAATTGAGAAAGTTATAGAAAAAATAATTATAGAAAGACTGGAATTTTATCCAGAGAAACAAGATGAGTCAATCGGGCAACAATTATTACATCCATAAATAGACTGAAATTACTCGATTATGTCGAATGAAGTTATTTTGCCACATTGAATCATGAAAATGTTTTTAAAAACAAATCAAAATTTTGAAATTTCAAGATATCTGAATAATCATTTAATAACTTCCAAAAGGCACAAAAGGCATAGAAAAAAGGAATTCAGATATTTAATATTGGATCTTAGCCAAAATTATTATTATCAAATTAAAAGATTCTTTCATAAATGCTTGAAGAAACAAGATATTTTAGGTGAAATCTGAATTATTTTATGTATATAATAACTAATTAAATAAATATCTTACTCCTTTAATCATAAATTTAACATAAAAACTTATTAATACTAAAACCAAAAATTTTGGATTGATTGGATCTTATTTAATGTCAATAAAACTCTTATCAATTGCATTTAGGTGCATTATCGAGAAAAATTTTATGTTATTCATTAAAGTTTTATATAGAAATTGAGAAAGTAGCAGAAAAACATCTAAACGACGCACGCATAATAAAAATTGTATGTAAATTTTTGATAAGCTTTTTCATTTTAATGAATAAAAGTGATTAACATATAGTTAATATATTATTATTTCCAATTTATCAAAAAAACATGGCGAAAAAAATTTCTGAGGAAATTTTTGTAAAGCAAATGACGAAAAAACTTAAGATTATTTATAAATTTAATATATCTTTAGAATTTCAGATATTATCATCAGCATATTTATAATGAAAACAAATATCTCATTGTCTGGTTTAAGAAATATTTTCGTTAAAATAGCTATAAGTGATAAGTAATTGGATATTAAAAACCAATTAAATTGTTTACAATTAAAATGGAAAACGCTGCCATTTGCAAAGGTGAAGAGTAGGGTTCGGAAAAAAATCGATAAATTGAAAAACTGAGTTTAACCAAGCGCATAATTCACAACCGATTAAAACCGGTTTTACAATTTAGGAATTCTTATTTGGGAAATATATTTATATCATTTATATATAATTTATTTAATGCAAATTTTTAAAAATTAAGTATTAGTATCAACATTTCTTTAAAATAAAAATACAAATCCATGATTTATGAAAATTAGATCTGCTTTCATTAAAAATATTTGACAGAACACATACTAAAAAAGGCATATAAACTTATAATATGCATTTATATTAATATATCCTATAATTTTAGACAATTGTTAN
>CAUHTR010003010.1:0-13902 GCA_959609185.1 Schmidtea polychroa
ACAAATAAAAAAAAACAAAGACTAATAGTAGATGGATTGGGCACCGCTGGCACAGGGCACCGCTAGCACAGTACCCCCCCCCCCCCCGGTCGTCATATTTTTCAAAAATATGCTAAGTCTAAAAGTACAAATTTTTTTTAAACAAAGACATATGACTCATCAAGGTCATTGAAACAAAGACCATGACTCATCCGATGACTCATAAAATTTCTCAAGGTCATTTAAACAAAGACCATGACTCATCATATGACTCATCAAGGTCATTTTCAAGGTCGTATGACTCATAATATGACTCATATGACCTTGAAAATTTTTTTCAAGGTCATTTAAACAAAGACCATGACTCATCAAGGTCATTTTCAAGGTCGAATGAGTCATACTATGACTCATATGACCTTGAAATTTTTTTTTCAAGGTCATATGACTCATAGTATGACTCATCAAAAATTTCAAGGTCATTTAAACAAAGACCATGACTCATATTATGACTCATCAAGGTCATTTTCAAGGTCATATGACTCATAGTATGACTCATATGACCTTGAAAAAATTTTCTCAAGGTCATATGACTCATATTATGACTCATCAAGGTCATTTTCAAGGTCATATGACTCATAGTATGACTCATATGACCTTGAAAAAATTTTCTCAAGGTCATATGACTCATAATATGCCTCATCAAGGTCATTTTCAAGGTCATATGACTCATAGTATGACTCATATGACCTTGAAAAAATTTTCTCAAGGTCATATGACTCATACTATGACTCATCAAAATTTTCAAGGTCATTTTCAAGGTCATCTGAGTCATCCTATGACTCATCAAGGTCATTTTCAAGGTCGCATGACTCATCCAAGGTCATTCCCAAGGTCATATGAGTCATCGCGATTAGTCATCAAGGTCATATTATTATTTTTAAAAATATTATTATTTTTATTATTATTTTTAAAAATATTATTATTTTTATTATTATTTTTAAAAATATTATTATTTTCAAAGTTCCCGCCAACCAAAATTAATAATCGATAGCTCATTTTAAAGCTCAATCCAAGACCTTTCGAATCAGCTATATATTATTATTATTATTATTATTATTATTATTATTATTATTATTATTATTATTATTATTATTATTAACCTATATACTCCGAGTCTATATACTCCTAGTCTATCCGACAAAATATTTTGTCCCCCTATGGGTAATGCTCACAAGGGTACTGGTCACGCTCAACAAATCAACAAATCAACAAAACATACATTTATTTAAACAATAAAATAATGTAAAATTAACAAAGGTAAACTAAATATATATAGTATGATATTCATTAATTAGTGTTGAACAGGCTTGACACTTGCGAACATTCTTCTCGTGACACTTAGAACAAACAATTACGTGACCACACGGTAAATACAAAACCGAAACTCGATTTTCTTTACAAATTGAACAAGTTAAATATCTCTTTTTAACATCTTTCAATTTTTTCGTTAGCTTAATTTCAATCAAATCGGCTTTCGCTATCCATTCATAAATCAATCTACTATATCCAGGTTTCAACCTTAAAAACATACAACTCCAAAAGTATTCATTCAGTGAATCGTTGTTTACTGCTATTTTTTCTAAGTACATTAAATAACAAGATAACTTTAAAATGGATTTCTCATAATTAAATAAATCAAACAAATATTCAATTGAGGAATGTTTGAAAATTTTTAAAATATTTATGAGTTGCTTATCACTGTAAGTATCATGATTATTTATAAAATCTTCAAGTGTATTGTTAAAAAATGTCAATGAAATTTCAGAATAGGTTGGACTTAATTTTTCCTTATTTCTAGTAGGACTTCCTTGCTATAAATGACATATAAAAAAATATTGACAAAATAATAAAGTTACCAAATGTGTTACACATTCATCGGTTTTATTTGTATAAATCATTATTAATAACTAAAATACTTTTGTTTTTTTTTTTACATTTATAAATATCGTGATAACCAATCAAAATGTAACCATCAAATGTATAACAATAATAAGCATGACTAGTACCCTTTGCAACCTGTTTAAAGTCTCATTATTTTTATTATTATTATTATTATTATTATTATCATTATTATTATTATTATTATTATTATTATTATTATTATCATTATTATCATTATTATTATTATTATTATTATTATTATTATTATTATTATTATTATTATTATTATTATTATTATTATTATTATTATTATTATTATTATTATTATTATTATTATTATTATTATTATTATTATTAATATTATTATTATTATTATTATTATTAATATTATTATTATTATTATTATTATTATTAATATTATTATTATTATTATTATTATTATTATTATTATTATTATTATTATTATTATTATTATTATTATTATTATTATTTCATTGATATAGCTGCATGCTCACTGCAAACTATATATAAAAATATAGCTGCATGCCCACTGCAAACTATATATAAAAAATATAGCTGCATGCCCACTGCAGACTATATATAAAAAAATATAACTGCATGCCCACTGCAGACTATATAAAAAATCACCATTAAATATAAAAAAATATAACAAGAAATACTTTAAAAAATTAAAAAAAATTCTGTTTACAAATTTTTATTCAATAAGTATATACAAGTTTTTATACAATTTTTTACAATTTTTTATACAATTTTATAAATCAAAATATACAAGTTTTTCAATATATATACAAGTTTTTTTTCAATATATATACAAATCACAATTTTCGATTGCCCTATTGATCTTCTTCCCATTCACTATCATCGAAACTGGGACTTGGAGCAGGACCGAATTCCTCATCATATTCGCTTAATTCGTCAACTCCTAAATAGTGCCCAAATGCGTAACTTAAGTTTTTTCCTAGCCACGCGCGCTTATCATCATTATTACTTAGGGCAATTTTCGAATTTTAAAAGTAAAAAGTTGGTGATTTCTAGTACCTATTCTAGTCTGCGGTACAGAAATCACCTGATTTGAATTAAAGCAGTTTAGATATGTTTCGTGTGTTATTGATGTCCCAGATAATTTAACCCCCTTCGCTTTTACCGTTTCCTTACTACCTAAAAGACTATAACATTTAGGGCGTAAGAAAACCCATTCAGAATACCCTAATCCCTTGCTCTCATCTTTAAACTTCCCGATGACCGAGTCAAGGTTCCTACTATACAAGGGGTGTGTTGGATCGTAATTTGACGTATCCAATAAATTATCTGAGATCATCTGAGGTAATAATGTTGTTAATTTTAAATTTTTAATTTCCAAAAAGAAACTGTCGGTATCACCGGCAATAATATTAATAATACATTTATATTGGCGCCTGTACTTCTCCAAATCAATATATTGGAGCTGGTACATCCGTAGTTTAGACAGATCTAGTACTGTTTGACCGATGTAGCTAGGTCTGTCTAAACAAATCATATCTTTTTCTAAATGTGCCGCAATCAGATCGTCATCGATTCTTATAGACTTTCTGAAAGTCGGCTTTGAGGAGTATACTATCATCTTTTCGGATGAATTACACAACCTCAAATTCATTCTTTTTTTTTAGATTTTCTACGGATTTACCGTACAGGCTGTTGTTATACAATTTGAACAAGTCCCTATATATCTCGCTAGTAGACTGAGATCGCAAAGTGGTGTTGGTGTCTATATAGGATTTAAAGATAGGTCCTTGTTTAAACTTTATACATCTAATAATATTTACAACAACCGCACCTAATTCTATATACAATTTGAGAAGCCTCCAATGAAGAACATAGTTCCTCTTTGGCCAATGCGTAAGCATAAGCTTCTCAACTTTTGAATTAGGCGGGCACAACTTTTCCGGCGCAAGCGGAAAATCATTCAAAAAGTCATGCACACATTCCGGAATATCGATATCGACCTCCATAGTATACCCATATGGAAGGTTATCAATATCCGTGTTCATACATTCAAGTAAGACATCATTCAAATTTTCATGCACCCAAGAAAAATCACCATACGGAAGATTTTGGCTAAGAGCCCAACCATACAGATTATTTATATCAATGTACAATAATTCTGTATCATCTGAAGTAGCCGTGTAATGTTTGTTAACAAATGTTAACCCACCCCGGATACCTCCCTCATAGAAATTATACATTTCCATGTCCTGCAAAAGTTCTATTGGTTCCGTTAATGTCATAAGCGCTGAGGCCCATGACATACCGGGAATCCCGTAGAAATTAAGAGGATCCAGACCATTGTAAGCAATTGCCTTACCGCGGAATTGCTGAAAATAGTCTGCGAGGAGGTATACGTCCAATTTTAGGTAGATTAACATATAATCTAACAAGCTATTACAGTTATGCTGACTCCACATTAGTTGAGCCTCAGCGTACTGATCTTCCGTAACATCAGACCAAATAGGAGGTAATTCTAAAGTCGATTCAAGAACATCTAAAGAAGTAGCGAAATTATATGGAAAGATACCTTTAGAGTGAATCATCGACCCTTGAAAGACAGACGAAGTCAAAGGAAAAGTAGTCAAAGTTTTCACAGCTTTTGCTAAAGAACAATTAACAAATTGCATGCTGTCAATAAAACGAACAGGCAATTTGTTAATATATGCAATTAAAGATATAAATTTTTCTGTAGAGGTAGGTATAATATTAAGTTCCCAAAGGGGAAAATCACTGAGACCATGTTTTAAAATATGGTGGAGGTCATAGCCTCGAAATGTACAATATTTAGTTATTTTCAAGAATCCTAGAGATGCAACAGTGATTGATTTTCTTGCACGTCAAGCATACCCAAATAATCGTAATTTTCTTATCAGTGCATTTCAAGATGCTACAAAAATACCTCATGGATATATATTTCTTGATTTCACACAACAATGTCCCGATGATTTACGAGTAAAAACAGATATTTTCAACCCAAAAGGTGCCATGGTTTATAAACAAAGTTGAAAACCTCTACGAATAATAATGTTTCTAAAAGCAAGGGTGAAAAATATTAAGAAATTAAGAAAAGGTATTAGAAAGACTATTAAAGTTCCAAAAGTTCCGCCAACAACTAGTTATACACCATCTAAAAAACTTGTAACTGAAAATTTCTCTGCAATGAATCTTATTTCGAAAAATCCTAAACCTAAACGTAAAACCCGTAAAACCCGTAAAACTAGTAAAAAAGTAGTTAAAAATCATCGCAGTTTTCCCTTTTTTAATGCATTGTTAAAGGCCCCGAGTATGAAAAGAATGAATATATTGCAATCATTCCCAAATTTTGTTGTCGATGATTTACTCAATATTATACTTAAAGTAGTCAAAGGCAAAATTAAAATCAGTAAATCAAAAAAGCATTTATTGAGCAAACATAGGAAACCATTGTTATCTTTAGTAAAATAATAAAAATCGTAAGCAAATGAGAAAAATTATATATAAACAACAAGGTGGATTTATCGGTGCATTAATACCTCTGGCATTATCCTTATTAGGTGGAGTTGTAGGAAATCAATCATAAACAATGGGTGCTAATCCTTCATTGCCCGACATTAAATTTAATTTTAAATCTTCTTGTTGTAATGGAGAAGATTTGGACGAACCCAGAAGACGAAGCCGGTTTCGGTGGAGTGGCAAAATTAAACAAAAGAGTTCCGAATTCGAAAAAAGAAACCCAGAAGTGGTTATCAGATCAGCTTGCGTACAGTTTGAACAAACCAATGCGGAAAAGATTTCCAACAAGAGCGTATAAAACATTTGGTATTGACGATTTATGGCAAATGGATTTGATGGAGATGATACCTTATTCGAAAATTAACAATGGGAATAAATATATTTTAACATGTATTAATGTATACAGCAGGTTTGCACGAGCAGTACCAGTCAAGGCAAAATCTGCAGAAGAAATGTCCAAGGCAATTAATATTTTATTTAAAGATGGACATCCTAATAACTTGCAAACAGATTTAGGTATTATTATTATTATTATTATTATTATTATTATTATTATTATTATTATTATTATTATTATTATTATTATTATTATTATTATTATTTTTTAGGTAAAGAATTCTACAATAGTAAAGTTAAGCAAATCCTCGATAAACTGAAAATAAATCACTACTCGGTACATTCTCAATACAAAGCTGCCCATGTTGAACGATTTAATCGAACATTGAGAGATCGATTAAAGAAATTGTTCGTGCATCAAGGTAATAAAAAATGGGTAAATGCTTTACCGAAAATAATAACAAGTTATAATCATTCATCACATCGAGGACTGAATGGATTGAGACCGGTTGATATTACATCAAAAACATCATTGACTTCTAAGAAATCTGTAAAAATTGCAAAACCTAAATATAAAGTCGGTGACCATGTTAGAATTAGTAAAATTAGTGCATCACCATTTATTAAAAATTTTGATACAAATTGGAGTGATGAAGTCTTTGTAATTTCAAAAATAAATACTAAACAGAACCCTGTAATGTATGTCATCAAAGACAATGATAATAATATTGTACAGGGGAAATTTTATGAGCAGGAATTACAAGTCATTCCTCCCCCAAAAGTATTTAGAATTCAAAAAATATTGAAAACTAAAATGGTGGGTAAGGATAAACAATACTATGTCAAATGGCATGGATATAAAAACCCATCATGGATATCTTCTCGAGACCTCGTAAAATGAATTTTTACATTATTTTGCCAAGTAATAGTTGTCCGAATATACATCCAGAAAACACTGCCAGTAAATTTATGGTCAATCTCCAAAATCCGATTTATTTAAATGGTAATTGGGAAGTTGCTCTCCTTGACTTTACATTTGTGTACAATCTCTTTCCAATTTATAGTAAAGCTAAAATTGAATATAAAAAGAAAGAGACGCAAAGAAATATCTCTTTTGTCATTGATAATGTAGAAGATCGAATTGATATTGGTCCTTCCGATTCAATTGTCAAAATGTATATTGATCGTCAATATTTAATAGTTGAATGTAAATATCATCCCTTTACTATAAAATTTGATAGTTTAGCAATGGCAAAACGATTGGAATTAACAAGTCAGAGTAATAGAAATCATACTAATATATTCCAAGTACTACGGCCGAGATTTACCAAAGTAGCAGCGCGATATGAGACAATTTCAATGAAAGTTGAGTTTGAGGGTGAAACTGAAAATACATATACGTTTAATGAGAATTTATACATTTCTAAATTGGAGGAATTACAATCATATTTAATTCAGAATTGTGGATCAATATTTAAATCATTGGAATTAGTAGACAATACTTTGTTCAAATTCAGTTTGAATACTGATATTACTGAAATTACTTTTGATAAAAATCTAATAAAAACATTAGGATTATCAAAAGGAACATATATTCAAGATGGAAAATTAAATGTAGGTATGAATAAACCGAAAATAATTAAACTTCATCATCAAATGTTTCTCTATACTAATATTATTGAACCCATAATTGTTGGTGATTCTTTGGTTCCTCTATTGAAATCTATTTGGGTTGAGAAACATGAACAAGATGATGTTGTACAAATCAATGTAGAAAATCCCATGTATTTGCCTGTTTCAACATCCTGTATAAACAATATAGAAATAAATATAAGAGATGATTCTGGTCAATTAATCGAATTTGCAAAAGATTCAAAAACTCATTTGACACTACATTTTCGTAAAGTAGATGGCTAATTCTGATATTATTAGTATGTATAGTGGTAGCCAAAGTGGTGGCGAATTACCATATTTTGTTGGTAAACAGTACGGAAGTGGGTGGTTGAGAACAATTGGTAGATTTGCGTTACCAATTCTTAAACGTATTGGTAATTTCGGTATGAAAACTGCAAAAGATGTAATTATGAATGACAAGAAAATATTACCATCGTTGAAATCAAATGCAATTGCTGAAATAAGTAAAGTAATACCTGGTATGTTTAAAACTGAACCAGCACTGGTACCAGTAAAACGTAAATTTGAAAGTGAAATTAAAACAAGTATGGGAACTAAACGCAAGAGAGGGAGAAGGCATATAAACAAACGAATGAAAGGACACGGAACCATATTTGAAGAATGATTTGCGGTAAATCTGAATTATGTCTATTTGATCGACCATCGCCTCAGGCGGTTATCGAATATGGAGCATTTGAAGATGTATTTCCAATGAATTCTATTACCGATAGTAGAAATGATGTGGAATTTTACATTAATGGTTCTCAAACAGAATATTTAGATTTGAACGATACTTTGTTGTATGTTCAAATAAAAGTTGTAGATAAAGACAATAAAGCATTAGCTGCAGATGATACAACTGAACCTAATAATTTCTTGTTTCATACTCTCTTTAAAGATGTTATTCTTGGATTTAATAACATTAAAATTGAGGGTGGAAACAATACATATGCTCACAAGGCAATTATCGAAACTATTTTAAATTATAATAATGATACTAAAGATACTTGTCTAACTCCAATGGGATATGGTGTATCTGATGATCGAAAAAAGTGGATTAAAGGCTCAAAAACTTTCAACATGTGTTCATCTCTACAATTGGATTTTATGGATCAACCCAAATATTTACTACCAGGTGTTAATGTACATATGAGATTGAAAAGATCTGATTCTGCATTGTCATTATCAACTGGAGTTGCAGGTGCAGCACCTAAATTAATATTACTCGATGCCAAATTAATGGTTCGAAGAGTTCGATGTGAATCGTCTGTATTAGCGGGACATCAAATTGGATTAAATACCAAACATGCAATTTATCCGATAAAAACAAAAGAAATTGTATCATTTGCAATTGCTAAAGGAGCATCATCTTTTACAAGGAGCAAATATTTGGAGATCGAAGAATGCCTAATTTTATCCTTGTAACTTTTCAAAGTGAAGCTCAATATAACGGATCTTATGATACATCTTCATCAAAATTCAAACACTTTAGTGTAACTTCTCTTTCATTATCGAAAAATACTGATTATCGAGAAACTTATACTCAAGATTTTGATAATGATAATTATTGTACTTCATATATGCAAAGTCTTGTCAGAAATTTAGGATATTTGGATAAAAATCTTAATTGTGGTATAAGTCTGGAAGAATTCAAAACATTCTATCCATTTTTCACATTTGTTCTGGCTCCAGATTTTGATTTAAATCAAAGTCAATTACCTCAAAGTGGCAATTTGAGATTGGATATTAAGTTCGGTAAAGCAACTACTGAACCAGTCCATGTAATAATCTATGGGGTTTTTGAAAATGAAATCCAAATTACTGCAAATCGAACTGTACTAGTATAAATGAAGAAATTTAAAAGATTAAAGTTTTTTTATGGAGTAAGATTTTTATTTTATAATTTAACTTATTGATTAGTTCTATTCAGGTGTCTCGAATTGGTATTCA
Organism: Schmidtea polychroa; assembly: GCA_959609185.1. Taxonomy (NCBI): domain Eukaryota; kingdom Metazoa; phylum Platyhelminthes; order Tricladida; family Dugesiidae; genus Schmidtea; species Schmidtea polychroa. The sequence continues at coordinate 9,418 of CAUHTR010003010.1, forward strand.
ATTATTGGGAAACGAATTTCTTGGAGTTTATCCACTGGATAAAATTCCATATTTGAGAAATAATCAAGCCATAATCGTCAATACTCATACATCTAGTTTAGGAGGTGAACATTGGATTGCTGTATATGTGAAACCAAACCGAGTATATGCATTCGATCCCTTTGGATATTATTACCCAAATTTATTAATTAGTAAATTGCAAACTATTGGTAAACCTATTGTATATAATCGAACTCGGTATCAAAATCCATTTTCAATTACTTGTGGCCAACATTGCCTTGCATGGTTGTTATCAATGTATAATTTTGTTTAATAAATGTATTAAATGTCACAAGTTTATTATTATTATTATTATTATTATTATTATTATTATTATTATTATTATTATTATAATTATTAATTAATTTTATTATTCATATCAACAAATTTCATGCACTTGTATTGCATGTCTTTATGTGAGTAACAAAGACATTATTTGTTACTATGTGAGTGAATATGTGTGCGTTAATTTTTTCTATCCTATCTGCATTTTGATTGGATAAACGTTACATATATAATCTATGTTTTTGTAATTCTTTTTCATTTATTCAAAATGCAAAATATTTCAAATGAAATCAAGGAAATGATTCGAAGAAATCGTATGGGTAATTTTTTTTTTTAATATGTTTTTATTTTTATTTATATTTTAGTCTACATTAATGAAAATAATGTTTCGGGAACTTATAATTTTTCAGCAAGTAATGGAATTGAAAATAATGTTTCCGGAAATTATGGTAAATTTAATTTTTAAATTATTATTATTATTATGATTTTTTAGTAAATAATGCTGTACACAATCTCGCGTGCAAGAAACCTAAATGTAGGTTTTTTAAAATTTTAAAATTAATATGCTTTAAATTATTATGATTTTTAAATTAATTTACTTTAAATTATTATGATTTTTTAAATTAATATGAAGTCAATTTTGTTATAAAGAAAATGTATGAAGTCAATTTTGTTATGAAACAAATAATGAAATTAATTTTTATAAAGAAAATGAATATGTTTTTATTTAATTAAAATAAATTTAAATATAATACACTTATGAGCAAGGGAGGGACAGAATATTTTGTCGTATAAACTCAGATTATATAGTAATAATAAATAATAATAATTTTGATAATAATAATAATAATAATTTTGATAATAATACTATTTTACTTATTTTATAGGTTATAAATATCCAACCTTTTGTAACAGTGCTACACATCATGACTGTGACGATATTATGGAAAAATATTATGGTCATGAATATAAAAGTGTAACATACTTGTTATGTCCTACATGCCAAACTCTTGAAACATCGACATATACCGAATTTTATGATAACATCGTAATCATTTAACCCAATATATGCCTTCTAAAAAATCAGTTTTCAAAATTGCGTATCAAAAATATATATCATCAACTAATAATAGGAACACCGAAAACTTACAAAATCGACAATTAATGGAAACATCAACAAAAATCAATAATAGGACCACCAACAAAAGTATGATTAATGCCATGTTGATACAAAATCGACAATTAATGGAAACAGTCAATAGATTAATAGGAATAATAGGTAATAAAAGACATTTAGAAATTCCCACAGAAATTCCCACAAAAAAGATGAAAGAAATAATAGTCATTAGTGAAGACGACGATGATGTTGTAAGTAATGAAGTTGTAAATAGTGAAGTTGTAAATAGTGAAGTTATAAATAGTGAAGTTATAAATAGTGAATTTGAAAATAGTGAATTTGAAAATAGTGAATTTGAAAATAGTGATGTTGTACCCCAAGTAGGTAGTGGTATAGTCGACGTAGTTTCCGACCTGAATAGTTCCCATGTAATAGTTAAGTTGGATATATCTTCCTTGAATTGTAAAATTCTTTCTGTTCCTGACGTTCTCATAGAAAAATTGTTAGAAATTGTAAATAAAATGAAATCAGTAAAAATTCAATTTTGTATTAAAGTAGAGTTTGAGAAAAATGATGAATTTCAGTCTTTCATAATCTCAAACTCTGCTCGTGTATGGAGCGACACATTTATTGATGATGGCATCTCTCTTTTAAATGAAAAAATTAGTAAAATAAATGAAAAGGGAAGTAATTGGACCATTAACAAAATAGAATACATTAGTTTTATTGTGACAAAATATTCAAAGATTAGTAGGTTGAGTGGTCGTAAATATATTGAAAACCCCGAAAACATTAATCAGGAAAAAATGTATAATAAATGTAAATAATGATGACGAATTTTGTTTCCTTTACTCGGTTTTGGCTCTTATAAAATATGATAGTACTCCTGATGAATTGCGTCATCTGCCTAGTTCTTATAACCTTTCAGATCTGATATATAACCCGGCAGATATGCCAATGAAATTATCAAATATCTCAAAATTTGAACGACAAAACCCAGGTTATTCAATTAATGTTTTAAGTTATGACGAAACTGGGTTAATTTCGGGTCCCATCATGAAACATCCTTTTATAGATATAATTTATCGCAGTAAAATAGTAGGAGGTACTTGTCTAAATTTGTTATTATTACAGAATCGGAAAACCTACCATTACGTCGCTATATCTGATTTAAACATCTTTCTTAATTGCCGAAATTCATCAATAAGTTCTGTTCGTATTTACTGTAAGTGGTGTCCTAGATGTCTGAATGGATTCAGATTTGAAGATAGTTTTATTAAACATCAAGGTCTTTGTGAACGAAACCAATTAGGAACCACAATGTACACACTACCAAAAGATCCATTATTAGAATTCACAGACTATAGTAAAATGATTACTCCTCCTTTTGTTATTTATGCCGATTTTGAGGCAATCCTTCCTAAAGATTCTAAATATTATCAGAAACATTTACCCATTTCGGCTGGACTTTTATGTATAAATAATAATACAGGCGCAAAATTTTATAAATCATTCATAGGCCTTTCTTGTATAGACGAATTTTTAAAAGAAATTAATGATATCGCTAAACTCCCTATTATTATAAAAATAAAAATAAGAAAATGATATTCACAGAAAATGACCAAATTAATTTTAATAACAGCACAAACTGTCATTTGTGTAAAAAATTATTAGTTAAACCAGTCAGGGATCATGATCACTTTACCGGTCAATTCCTGGTGCTGCTTGCAACACTTGTAATCTTTCCAGGAAAATATACCACACACTACCTGTAGTCTTTCATAATTTGAGAGGGTATGATCTCCATCATATCCTCAAATTTGGCTTGGCTAAATATAAGTCCTGGCATATTTCTTGTATACCGGTGACAAGTGAAAAATTTTTATCTCTTTTTGTGCATATTGATTCCCTGACTGTGAAATTTATAGATTCTTGTCAGTTTGTAAATTCGTCTTTGAAAAATGCTGTCTCAACCCTTAACACATTACCTTTGACAGAATCTGAGTTTAGAGGGTCTATTATTAAGAGTAAAGGGATTTTTCCCCTATGATGTAGCAACTTCCCTTGATGTATTAATTTCTACATTAGAATTGCCCCCTAAATGGAGTGATGTATCCGATGATGAATACAATAAAGCAAAACTAATCTGGCAAGAGACATCATGTAATTCCCTTTTGGATTATATGATGGTCTATTTGAAATTAGATGTATTTCTGTTGGCTGACTTTTTTCAGCAATTCCGAGCTAAGAGTATTGCTCATAATAGGCTTGAGCCTTTGAATTTCCTAGGTATCCCCAGTCTTTCTTGGAGTTCTGCTTTGTTAAGTCTTGATAAACCGATTGAGCTTCTCACCGACATGGAAATGTATAATTTCTTGAAGGTGGGATTAGAGGTGGGATAACGTTTGTGAATAAACATTTTGTTAGTAGTGATGAAAATACAGAGTTGTTGTATATTGACATCAACAACCTGTATGGATGGGCTTTATCACAAAAGCTTCCCGACGGTGGTTTTGAATGGGTGACTGATGACATTGCTTTAGAGAGATTATTAATTGAGTGCACAACGGAAGATTTAAATCAACTTGATTATGGCTATACTATAGAAGTAGATTTAAAAATACCGAAATCTATCCATGACAAACTAGATGATTTTCCGGTAGCTCCTGGTAAGATGTGCCCACCTTTTTCTAAAGTGGAGAAGTTGCTACTTACACACGATCCGAAAACACACTATGTTTTACATTGGCGACTTCTCCAAATCTTTCTTCAGTTAGGTGTTGTTGTTACCAAGGTACATAGGGCTATTAGGTATACACAAAGCACTGTCTTCAAGAAATACATAGATACCAACACACAACTACGAGCCGCATCCATAACACCGCTCGATAAAGACTATTACAAGTTGCTCAATAACAGTTTGTATGGAAAAACTGTTGAGAACTTGAAAAAACGTATTAACTTACGACTGTGCAATTCCGCACAAAAACTTATCACATATGCCTCAAAACCGGCATTTAAGAAATCTACTAGGATAGACGATN
>CAUHTR010003011.1:0-36949 GCA_959609185.1 Schmidtea polychroa
ATAACTTCCCCCTTTAAAACCGGAGGTTAACATGAATCAATAAAAGTAACGTAAAAACTACATTCAATAACCTTTTTTTTTATTCGTATGTTTTATGTTTTTGTGTTTTTTTGTTTCTGTTTCTTTGTATCTACAACTTCAATAAAATTAAAAATTTACATTTTGTTTTGTATTTACAAGAAAAATAAAAACTGTACAATTAACGCTGTTTGTGTGTGTGTTTGTTTGTGGTGTTTGTGTTTTTATTTAAAGCATTCGCTGTAACGTTTTTTGTATAGTGGAGTCAGTATTGTGTCTTTATCGAATCTTTTGATTGAATTTTTGTGGTTGAATGTGACGTTTTTGTGAATTGGTTGTGTTTTCCTTTGTGTTTGTGTTTTGTTTTTTGTTATATCGTTTTGCGGGTTTATGTTCTGGTGATAGGGTTTTATGCGTCTTATATTTATTTTCATTTTGTTGTTATTTTTAATTATTGTAGCGACGTTTTTGTTGATTTCTATGAGTTTGAATGGACCTTCGTATTTGGATTCGAATCCTTTTGTAAATGGTTTTTTTATTAGGATGAAATCTGTTGTTAATACTGTTTTTCCGTCCAATTCAGAGTCCGGTCTCCTTTTTAAAATTCCTTTTGGTTTCTGTTCGGTGGTTTCGCTGTTTTTGTTTGTTGTTTGTTTGATGTTTTCAGTGTTTTTGTGTGTATCTGATTTAAGTGATGGCAAGTTTGTTGCTTTTCCGAAAACCTTATATGCTGGACTTTCATTATCTAATGAGTTTGGGCTGTTTCTTAGTCCGATTAGTATAGTTGGTAGTTTATTTAACCAGTTTTGATCGTTGGCTTTTGTTCTGATGCTTTCTTTTAATGTTCTGTGGAACCGTTCAATTTTCCCGTTTGATTGTGGGTTGTAAGCTGTTGTTCGGTTCCTTTTGATGTTGTATTTGTTACAGAGTATTTTGAACATTTCTGACTCGAACTGTCTGCCTTGGTCAGTTATGATTGCTTTTGGTTGGCCGTAGCGAGCTATCCAATTTAATTCGATCATTTCGCAGATATTTTTCGCGCTGATTTCTTTTATTGGGATTACTTCGAACCAGTTGGATTTCCTGTCTATAATTGTTAGGAGGTATTTGTAGTTGTCGTTTGGTGGTAATGGTCCTACCACATCTGTGTGTATTGTTTCAAATATTTCGCTGCTTGGGAAGTTTACTTTTTGTGTTTTGAGTTTTTTTGTTGTTTTGTTTAGTTGGCAGCTGTGACAACTCTTGACGTAGTTTTTGATATCTTTCCGCATGTTAGGCCATATATAGTTGTTATGTATTAGTTCGAATATTACTTTGTTTCCCGGGTGATTAATCTTGTGTATCTTTTCGATACAGTTTTGGCGGAATTCCTCCGGGAGTAATATTCGTTTGTTGCTTTCGTTGGAGACGTCGTGCCATACTCCGTTGAGTTCTTGTAGTTTCAAACTGTGTTTAGTGGGGAGTTTGTTGATTGTTTCATTTTGTTTGGATTTTATTTGATCCAATTCGATTATCTCTTCGAATTCCAGGAGTTTATGTCACTTTCGTTTCTTGATAGAGCGTCCGCTGCTATGTTTGATTTTCCGGCTATGTAGTTTATTGTGCAGTTGAATTGTGAAATGAAATTGATTTGTCTGATCTGCCTTGGTGAAGGATTCTTCATTTCGATCGCGTTAGTTAGCGGTTTGTGATCTGTGAATATTTTGAAGTTTCGTCCTTCAAGCAAATGTTGGAAGTGTTTGATTGCTTCGTGTATTGCCAGGAGTTCTCTGTCGAATGTTGAGTATCTTGTTTGGTGTGACTTTAGTTTTTTAGAGAAGAATCCTAGTGGTTGTTTGCCATGTTTGTTTTCTTGAAAAATTGTTGCGCCCATGGCGAAACCTGAACAGTCTGTTGTTAGTTGGTAATCTAGCTCTGGATCTGGGTAACCAAGTAGTGTTGCCGTTGACAGACTTTTTTTGGCTTTCTCGAAAATATCGGTTGTCTGTTGTGTCCAGTTTATTATGACATTTCGTTTTGTTTTGATAAGATCATTTAGTGGGGCTAGTAGTTTGCTACAGTTTGGGATGTAAGAATGATAAAAGTTTACCATTCCTAGAAATCTCCTCAACTCTCTTGTGTTTGTCGGCAGTTTGTAATTTTTTATGCTGTTTATTTTGTTTTCAATTGGTTGTGTTCCTTTGTCGTTTAGTGTATGACCAAGGAAGTTTATTTCTGTTTTTATAAATTCACATTTTTGTGTATTTATTTTCAATTTTGCTTTGTTCAGCGTTTCAAATACTTTTTCTACGTCTTTTAAATGAGTTGCTTTATCTGGGCTTGTTATTAAAATGTCATCCAGGTAAGCAATTGTGTTTTTGTTGTTTTTCATTGTTTGGTCCATGAATCTTTGGAAAGTTGCTGCGGCGTTCCGTAAACCGAAAGGCATTCTGTTGTACTCGAACATTCCTATCGGTGTTGTTATTGCTGTCTTTTTTACATCTTCTTTTCTAATAGGTATCTGGTGGTATGCTTTTTGCAAATCTATTTTTGAGAAGTATTTGACGCCGTTTATTCGGTTTATTATGTCTTTTATTATAGGTAATGGGTAGTTGTCTGGTTCTGTTATTTTATTCAGAAGTCTGTAATCGCCGCAAGCTCTCCAATCGCCATTGGCTTTTTGTTTTAGCATCAGTGCTGAGGACCATTCAGAGTTTGAATGTCTGACTATGTTATTTTCCAATAGTTCGTTGAAAATGTTTTTTGTGATTTCTATTTTTTTGGGATCCAGTGGTCTTACTTTTGCATGTACTGGGTTTCCATTTGTCAGAATTGCGTGTTCAGTGGTTTGTTCTGATTTGTCATCGAATTGGACTGGTTCCATTAATTCTTTGTATCGTTCTAGGATTTTGTTGATTTCTGGTGTAATTTTTTCTAGGTTAGTTTTGCTGTTTGTGTTTAAAGTTACCACGCCTATGTCAATTTTTGGTTTCTCTCTGTTGCTCATGATGTGTCGTGATGTTGTTGTTTCGGTATTTTCTAATATTTGTTTGTTTTTGCAATCCACTAGGAGGTTGTACTTTGTTAGGAAATCTGCTCCTATTATTGCTTGTTGAACGTCAGCTATTGTGAATGTCCACTTGTAATTTTTTGTGTTTATATTCAGGTTTAGTGTTTGTTGTCCGAATGTTTTGATGCTTGTTCCGTTGGCTGCTGTTAACGGTTTATCTGCAGTTTTTGTATTTTTATACATGTAATGTGGCAGTAATGAGATCACCGAACCGGTGTCTATTAGAAAATCAGTGTTATTTGTGTGCACCCAAAATGTATTGTTTTTGCCACCTAATGTGGGTGCTATCATTAGTGACTTTTTTAGTTTTCCTGCTCTGTTTTATGATAGTCGCAGGGTTTTACGCATTTGTATGCTTTGTCGCCAAATTTGTTGTGAAAGTAGCAGAGGTTTTTGTTTAGGAGATCATTTCTTGAATCCCTTTCTTTGCTGCTGTTTCGGTAATTGTTGTATCGGTTTGGGGAGTTTGACCGGTTTCTGTAGTGGCCGTTTGGGGATTGTCTGTGGCTGTAGTTCTGTCTGTTGTTTCTGTTAGATGGTCGGTCATAGTTTTGTCTGTTTTGATCATATGATAGTTGGTCTGTGTTAAAATTGTTTCTGTTGAATAGGTCTCTGTTTTCGTTTGGATTGGAATTTTGCCTGTTGTATTTTTCTTTTATTTCGGCTAGTTCCGCTTTTATTTGTCTGTTTTCGACAATTATTTCGTCGAATTTGCTGATCAAAGTGTTTATTAGTCGGTTTGTTGTTTCGTTTGGTTCGGTGTTTTTGTTGATTGGTTGGTTGTTGTGATTAGTTTTATTTCTGTTGTAGTTTTGGGTACTACAGATTGTGGGGTAGATTTCTTCGTTTATTTTATCCGCTATATCGGCGAGTGTTTCGACGTCAGCGTTACTGCTAGCGGCTAGGATTCGTCTAATTTCCGGTGGCATAGCGCGCATGAAGAATTCTTTCACCAATTCGTTGGAACCGGAGTTTGTTATGTTTGGTTGTAGATACTCCAGTTTTTGTTTTAATTGTCGTAGGAAATCTGTGGGCTTGTTGTCCCCTAACTGTGTATTGTTGAGGCATGACTCTAGCATTTGCCTTCTGTTGACCTTGTTTTTGTTGGTCAATATGTTACACAGTTTTGTAAAAGGGTCGTCGTCTTTTGATATTTCATCGATTTGATCGGCGATTTCATTTAATTTGTTGCTTGGTAGTGCCGCTATTATGTTGGAGCATAAGGATTTTGTTGACTTGACTCCCGATAGCGTTAAGGTTAGTTTCGCGAATTCTAACCATTTTTGCGGTGTTCCGTTGTCATCTGTGAAATAGTTGGGGATATTTGTTTTTGGGTTGATTATTGAATTAATGGTATGTGTGTTTTCTGGGTTGGTGTTTGGGTTGTAGTAGTAATTTGTGCTTTCAGGTGTTTGAGTATTATCGTAGTTGTTGGGTGTTTGTGGAGTATTTGTTGGATTTGTTTGATTTGATGCCATTAATTGTTTTGTTGCTGTTTTTTTATTGCTTGTTGTGCGAAAAAAAAATAGTGGTTTGTTTGAAGGATATGGCCTACTGTGTTCGGCCAACAGTGTCACTAGCCTTTATAGTTCTATAATAACTATACTGAAAGGTTTCGTGATTGAAAGAAAACGTCGAATGCGAGTGTCGTGTTGTATATATTTTTTGTATATTGTATATTGTATATTGTATATATTTTTTCTTCTGACACCAGTAGTTATATTATATGTTCCTAATATATTTGGGGATGTTACGAACTCGTTGTGTTATTATGTATAGAAATATGATGAGCCCGATAGAGTCACCGATAAAAAATTTGTGTTGGGACTATCGGGGTGTATGCTATGTCACCACAAATAAAATAATAATAATAATAAAACCAGAATATAAAAATTAACTAACAAGTTATTAATTCAACCTTTATTAACAAGAAATATAAGACCTTAATTATCCCGGTTATAGGACTGTAAACTTGGTTATTTCCTTAGTAATTAGGAAGGTTGTCCTCGGCTATACTCTTGGGTAGAATTTGGAAGCCTGGGGATACTACTACCAGATCGTTTACTTGTATATTTTAAACTGTCACTTGAATAGTTTGTTTTCTTTGAAGAATTCTCTTACGATCGACACTTGTATCTTCGATAGTATATTTGATACCCGTTTATTTGTATATCGAAAGATCGACACTTGTATCTTTGACTGTATATTTGATTTTCGTCTACTTGTGTATTTGAAGCTAGTACTTGATAGTCTGTTTTCTTTGAAGAATTCTTTTATCTCCGTTTAATTAATTTTCTTCGTTAATTACCGTCCTTTGCGATTCTTGAGGTTTAAAGTCTCGAATAGCTATTTTATTTCCTATCGATTTTTTTTTTAATTTTTCAATTTACTATAGCGATAATTTACCATAGTAATTATCGCTATATAGTTTTTTTTTGACAATCTGGATTTCCCCGATGGTGACAGTTTATATTTTAGTATTCACAACTACTAATTGTGAACACTAAAATACGTACAAAAATAACAATACATTACAGGAACAATACAATACCTCATGAAAATGAAAATAGCGAAAACTGGGAGCTGGTTTGAACAAAATATCTATAAACAAGTTAAAGGTCTGCCTGTTGGTTCTAGCATATCAGGACTGCTAGCAATCATCTTTATGGATAACCTCGAACGACAGACACTGAGGACCATACAACCCATCGGTTTCTATGCAAGATATGTAGATGACATTTTCATCACGACCAAAAGCAAAAAAGAAGCGGAGGAAATATTTCATACATTCAATGCGGCTCACCGAGATATTAAGTTCGAAATCGAATATCCGGAAGAAGATGGATCCCTCAATGTATTGGATTTAAGAATTAAAATAGAAGCAAATACTCCAACATACGGGTTCCACAAAAAAACCAGCTCTGAAAGAAATATTTATGCACCAAAGATCAGCGTTTCTATACTTACAGAAAGTGCATGTCATAAAAAATGAGAAACAAACGATGGCCAATCGATGTACTGAAGAAAACGAGAACTTCAAACAGCAATCAGATTTCAATAGAATCCTACATAGAAACGGATACCAAGGTGAGGACATTGAAAGAATGAATTTTATCCCAAAAAGATCTAGGGAATTAACACAAAAGAAGAAGAAATATTTCTATCTTAATATCCCATTCATCAGTGACATACTCGACTTCAAGATCCTGAAAGAACTTAAACGTACCGGTCTTCCAATTCGGATAGCACATAAATCTTGGACATTGAGAAGGGCTCTGGCAGGCAACATAAATAGAGAAAACAATTGCACAGTGAAAAACTGCCAGACACCGAAAGACATGTGCTTTAGAAAAAACATCGTCTATTGCATCACGTGCAATGTATGCAATGAAATCTACATTGGAAGTACACTCAGGACCTTGCACCAAAGAGTTAAAGAACATCTAGATCCTGGTGGAAAATCCTCGGTAAACAAACATCTCCAACAATGTCTACCAACAGACGAAAGAAAAAATATTTCAATCGAAATCATAGCCAATGGTAACATCCAGAAAAAAGTCAGATTCAAAGAAGCAATATAAACAAACGCCCAAAATAAACACTAAAGAAGAAATCAATGAAATCCTGAATTTGATCTGTTGTCATTGACCTTGAGAATAACTGACAATATATAAAGAAATTAAAAAATAGAATAAATTAAAAAGTAATAATTAGAATAATATAGAAAAATTTTAAAAAATAGGGTTTGAAAATCAAAAATTGACACATTTATTGAAATATTTAAATAGCATACATAAGTGGTTATTGGAGGCTTTATTTAGAATATTTTCAAATATTTTATTAGGCTTCTAGAAGCTAATTATAGAAGCTGTATAAAAAAATTTAAAAATTTTTAGTTTGTGTCAGTTTGAAATTTTAAATGTAAAAATTTTAAGTTTTTAATAAAAAAAATTCATTATATTTACAACCAATGAGAATTAAGAGAAAGGAAATAAAAGAAAGATTGAAAGGTATTTTGGGGAAGAACATTGCTAAATTCCAGGAGATTGACAAGGACTATCTTATAGTCGAAAATTTTTTCATTAAATACATTATTTGCAGCAAAATTATCATTTTATTGTATTATTAATGTTATTATTATTATTATTATTATTATTATTATTATTATTATTATTATTATTATTATTATTATTATTATTATTATTATTATTATTATTATTATTATTATTATTATTATTATTATTATTATTATTATTATTATTATTATTATTATTATTATTATTATTATTATTATTATTATTATTATTATTATTATTATTATTAGTATAAAATGATGATTGCTTGGTAGCAGCATTTATTATTTAAAACAATAAAATGATAATTTAAGCCTTTTGCTGCAAATAATGTATTTAATGAAAGAATTTTCGACTATACGATAGTCCTTGTTTGATTGACAAGGACTATCGTATAGTCGAAAATTCTTTCATTAAATACATTATTTGCAGCAAAAGGCTTAAATTATCATTTTATTGTATTATTATTATTATTATTATTATTATTATTATTATTATTATTATTATTATTATTATTATTATTATTATTATTATTATTATTATTATTATTATTATTATTATTATTATTATTATTTATTTTGATTTATTAGTTGTTTCTAATACAAACTACATGAAAAAACAGTCAAGTGAGAATTTTCATATTTTTAAAATTTACATATAAACAAATTCACTGGCAAAAAGTCGTTTTGATAGTATTTGTATATTCAAAACTGATGATCTCGATTCTAATTTTAGTCTAATTCATAGGACTATAAAATGCATCTCCCTGAAGTAATACAATTAAAGTTTCCAATATACCACAACTTGGTAACTAATGTATATGCAACTGTTTTAAAATTTTTTTTTATTTTTAAATTTTAAAGAATTTTATTACAAATGTTTTTGGTTATGCACGTAAACAGGCAAACGATTAGAATATTGCATAAGCCACCTTAACATACTTTTTTAGAAGTGAAGCAAAAGTTATATTTTGAAATGACCGGAATTTTTATGATTTGTCCGTATTATGGGATTTGTTCCTTACACTGTTCTTAAAACACAATTCATTATGACTGATTTTTGTGCACTTCTTACACTGCTAATTTGAATTATTTCCCAAATAGAGCAAAATGACATGTTATGAAGTTTTTCGATTTTGAAAAGTTTATTCAATTTCAATTTATAAACTAAGAAAAATAACTTCAGCCACAGGAAAACTTAAAGAAATCATGTGTAATTTTATCTATCACCTAGTACCCAAATTAGGAAAAGCCTATAAACCTTACTATAGTAACACTATTTCACATTATAACATATTTGTATTAAAAAATATTATAATATTTTCTCAAAAAAAATTATATTAACACAAAATAAGTATTAAAGGCAGTAACGTATTATGAGAGCAGTAACGTTGTTAATTCTGAAAGGCACAATCATTGATAGCGATAAAGTGAGCTCTTTATAATGGTGTTATTACTTTTTTGTGCTTCCTATAAGAAAGTGTTCAGGTTAGAGTATATGAAAAGAAAATAATAGTTATAAAGGTCCTAAGTGGCAAATTATCTATTAACATCATACAGCGTGCAGCCTTTTTCAAGTGATTTTTATGATTATATAAAAGGCTGCGCCGAAAATTCGTGAATATCAAAAAATCATCTATATATTTAGTGATTCATAGTCGATTTCTTTATATGCCAATTTCAAAGAAATCAAAGGTGAAAATCGAAAGAAATTCTTATATTATATAATATATACAAATTAAATCAAAAATTTTCGAATTTAAATATTTTAATTAAAATTTTAAATAAAAAGCTATCCAAAACTGAAGTTTCAAATTACCTTTATCAATATCAACTTTTATTGTTTTTTGTTCATTGTTGGATTTTTGGTTTTTCCCATCTAATTGTTGTTTAAGTTTTGAAATTTGGCTGTCTAAATTTTATTAATAAATATAAAAAATCATTTAAAATATTTACATGATAAATTCAGTTGTTTGAGACAATTTCGGAGCGTTGAACCTGTTAATCTGATACTCATTATATAAATGTATTAACAGTTCATTGATTACCACTATATTATGATTATATAAATTATAATTATTTGAAATGTTTTCAAATCTAATTTTTAAAAAAATTTTAAATTAAAATTTTAATGGATGATTTTTTTAATAATTAGTTATAGTCTATGTTAGAGGTCACTCTTTATCTCACTGCTAAAGCGGAATCAAAAGGTGTATTCGACAGCCCTCTTTAAAGTTCTATGAACAAATATTATATATATATATATATATATATAAAATTACATTACTGCAAAATTACTTTTGCATTTGACTAGGCGTGAACCAGGAAATTTGCTTGGTGGGCTTAACTTGAGAAAAAAAAATTTTAAGGGTCAAGTATATTTTTAATATATTATATACACACGAAAAATAAAATATTAGATACTTTTATATTCATTTTGGATAGGAAGGGGGTTAAATTCATTGTATTTACTTAAAAGAGTGCCGCTTATTTTACACAGTCAATACTGTTGCTTATCAAATTGTTAGAAGATGGAAGAACGTTAAAGACTTTGAAGCTCAAATACTACATGATAGGAACAAATAGGAACAGAATAAATATACATGTGGACAATAATCAGTAATAATGGTATCTATGTGATGAAAGCAATAGAAATTATTATATTGACTTATGATAATAACTTATTATTAACAATTTGATGTGATCTGTTTATGCAAGTATTTTGATTTATTGGTTCTTTGTACCATTATAATAAAATAAACCCCATACGAATAAATTTATCGTGTATGTTAATAATATTATAAATTGTCTATTTTTATTGTTTGTTAATGTTATTATCATCCTTTTTGTTATTATTATTATTATTATTATTATTGTTATATTATTGTTATTATTATTATTATTATTATTATTATTATTTTTATTATTATTATTATTATTATTATTATCATCATTATTGTTGTTATTATTATTATTGTTACTATTATTGTTATATTATTGTTATTATTATTATTATTATTATTATTATTATTATTATTATTATTATTATTATTATTATTATTATTATTGTTACTATTATTGCTATTAATGTTACTATTGTTAACCATTATAATTGGACAACAATTTATTATTTAAAATATATCTAAATATTTCATTAAAAAATCTATGATCAAAAAATGTTTATAATCAGTTGAATGAAATATCTAAAAATAGCTATAATAAGTTTATTTCAATTGGAATAAAAATAGTAGTCATTATCGATTTTAGAACTTAAAATTTATAACATTTCCATTTAAACACAAAAAATATGTAACAACAAACAAAAATTGTAAGGAAAATCAACTGAATAAAATTTTTGCCAAATATAGACTTTGAAATTTATTATTTATTATGACAATTTTTGAATTCGATTGCAGGCACGGGAGAGAACAACTGTGGTTGTTTAATGTCAATAATCTAGAGACATAATTTAACCAATTGTTTGTTTTTAATTGCACTGGGTGCAGGATTGTTTATTTTGTTTTTTTATTGTAATAAGTGCCCGTTATTTTTAAAACAGAAATTTTGTTTTAACAGAAGAGTGTATTGACATTCAAAATGGAGTGTCAACAGGGACTGATTTCTCCTCAAATCACCGAAAAAATAAGAGCTCCTAAGAAGACTTGCAAATTCAAAAATTGATATTGCAATATAATTTAGAGCATACCTATTTTACACATCCGAGCTTAGGAAGCTGCAAGCATTTACATTTACATACATATATATGTTGAGGTCCGTAAATTAAAATAAAATAATATATTTGAGGTGATTGTTAATTTTATATATTAACTTTATTTGTAATTGAGATAATTTAATAAATTTATTGAACCAGTGTTTGTGTTCTTATTTATATAGGAACCATCAAGTTGAGATTTGAGAACCTCAACAAAATTTTATTATCCTGAGAACTTAGTAAGTACTTTTTGTAGTAAATCATTTCCATTTAATAATTTAGATAATTTCACTCATTAAAATTTGACAAACATCACAATAAATTAAATGATTTCTTATGGCCTTGGGAGGCTCAAGCCCGTTAAAGTATACTGAATAAATTCAAGTTAAAGCAAAGCAAAGGAGAATCCAATTCAATTTACCAAATTATTGAGTCAGATCAGCTGTTGGTGATTGTTCAGTAATTCGGAATTATTCGAGTAGAGAAGTGATCGTGTTGTTATAATTCGTGTAATCAATTGTTATAATCAATAAAGGTTTATAATGTCTGCAAATTGTTATTTTGTTGATCAGATAAAACACGCTTTGAAGTCAGAGATTTGATTGGTGACTTTTAAATAATACCACCAACCCAACAATATTAAAGTACACCTTGTATTGAATCTTTTACGATTCATATTATTTAAATAATAAGTAAATTAACCATTTCACTGCCTACTATTAGAAAATTTAAATCCCGGATAAAATTAAACGAAAATAAATTGTATAAAGATATGGTATCGACTGTACGTGAACCCATAGAAATATTGGCTAATTACAGTTCCCCACTGTAAGCCCCTTTTTTCACTAACATTCACTCATTTAATAAACTATTAAATGGTGGAATTCATTGTATTCCAGGTTATGCTGAAACAACGTGAAGTGTCTACCTATAACCCATAATATTAACCATTGTACGTACGCTGACTTTAACATAGTTATGTATAACCACACATATACCGGTATGACTAAGTTTCAATTCAGCTTTCTCATAACAACAATTATTATAAATTATGTCAGTACATCACGTGACATTTCACGGTTAAAAGATAGTATTATTATAAATATTATTTGCGGAACATTTTCAAATAATCAATGTTTTAAAAAATTAATAAATGTTTATTTGATCAAACAAAGTAAATGTCAAATGTAAAAAATTTATTCGTTTCAAATGTTGAAATTAATATAATTTTTTAACTTATCTTGAATTAATTATTTTCAATTAATGATTAACTGCCTTTCCAATTTTATAATCCATGAAATCTTTTGTCGAGATAAATCCACCTGCCGTGAATAAATCCGCCTTTTCAAAATTCAAAAATAAATCTTGTGTACCTCGTTAATATGATGTTGGCAAGTTTGACATTTCATCACTGAATAATCGTAGCATTGTGAACAGATGATAATATCTCCACAAGGCAGATACAAAATGGACACTTCATTCAAATTGCAAATACAACATGTTAAATATTCTTTATTCAATTTAACTAATATTTCTTTCAAATCAAGCACTATCCTATCGATATTTGTCATCCAATTTTTGATGATTTTAACGCATGAATTGTCGAATCTCAAATTCATGCAGTCCCAGAATATTTCATTAACTCGTTCTGGAGATTCATCAATTTGATTTATGTACATGATGCAACTTGTTAGTTTCAGAACGGATCGCTCGTATCCAAACTTTTCATGCAAATATTCTACAGATTCATTAGCAAATGATTTGACAATCTTTTTGAACAGTTTTCGGTGGAAGAATTTTGTAATTTTCAAGGAAATCAAATATTTCATTTTCAATTACATGTCGAGTTGAGAGTTGATAATCCATTTTCGATACACTTTCAATTGATTTTTCAAAAAACGCCATGATAATTTAGTAGAATTAATTTAAATAATAATATATTTAATTTCTCGCTTATTTATATAGCACTAATGCCATTTCAATGATGCTATAAATAGTAGCCAATGAAATTCATTCCAATATGAAAAAGTTTTTAGAATTTGTATATTATTAGAAATCATTCACATATAAAAATTTGTCGAAACTTTTATTTTTACTTAATAATTGGATCCTTTCTTAGTCAAATTATTTTACAGTTGAAAGATATTGTCACGTATGTACATTATGTACATTAATAGTACCACTTTATGAAACTAAAATAAATAATAATAATAAAAAATTGCTAAAATCGGGTATTTCACAATAATGCGTATACTTCTAAATTTAGCTCAATTATTCCAATGGTAAACCAATTATTATTGTGAAATATTTTCATTCTAAACCCACAAAAATTTTATAAATGATTATAATATATATTGTAGGATTTTGAATATTTTAATTAGCTGGAATGATTTTTAAAGATTATTAATAATTATTAAATGATATGGGAAAGGTTTAATTATTAATTGACATTGAATTCCTTATTTATACAATACTAGGTTGAAAGAGATTCCTTTTCCAGATTTGTTTGAGCAATATATAAATAAAATTTTGGAAAAATCTTTTGATTATTAATGCTATTAATATAAAAAGCAGTGTAATTGAAATAAGTTAAATAAAGTTACTACTACTAAATTGATTGTCATTGAAATAAATATCTGAACAATTCTCGACTTTTATAAAATTATGATAATCATTTAAAAAAAATATTTATTACATAACCATATAAGCAATACCATATATAATCAAACAAAGACAAATTTTACTGATTCTAGACTAGTTTTCTTCCAAATAAGTACTTCAACGTTGTTCGTAAATCAGTTGTTTCGTTCCGAATTCCCGAGTGATTTGCGGATTGATTGCTTTCTATGATAGTATGTCGAGACTTGGTTGATGTTTTTTCTTTTCTTTGGTGCTTTAGTGCAGAGCTCCGCAACCGGTGTAAATAAAAAAAATACATTTTCTGTTTGTGCATTTCTTATCACGTAAATTTTTAAAAATTTTTGTTTGTGGTGTGCCGCGAAATTTTTTTAAGTCTTTAGGTGTGCCGCGGATGAGAAAAGGTTGCGGAGCTCTGCTTTAGTGTATCGTTGAACTCTGGTGCTTAGATCTAGAAATTTTTGAAATTGACATTCAAATTTTTATCTATGTGTCGTACTTTTATAGGCTACTGTTGAATTTGCGGACCAATCAGAATCAAGGTACCTCAAAATTAATTAATTTAATTAAAATTTATGTATTTTGTTGTCTTTTAGGTTTTTCTTAAAACTGTATTAATTTTTCCTAAATCTTTTCCATTAACTGTATATATTTAGTGTTGTTTTTCTTCATTTGTCGGTATTTAGTGTTTTTTGATTTTGGTGGTACTTTTTGTCGTTTCTTATTGTTTTTTCTCTTTATACTTGTTTATGTTATTTCATATTTTATTTTTGTCTTACCTCTCAGCCCAACATATTGATTATTGGAGAAGATATGACAATTATTAACTACAATACTAATTTGAATAAATTCTTTAGTAGAGTTAATTGTATGTCTCTACACCAATATATTTTTTTATTTATAGATAAATAGTCTCAGGATTTTTAGGTTGAATAAAATTGTATGAACTGACTTAAAAAAGATGTGTAATTATTAGATGAAAGTAAATAAAAGTAAATATGTAAATTAAAAATTATTAATTAAGTAAAATAAGGTAATAATTAAAATAGTAATATATTTAATGTAACATTTTGAAGAAACGATGTCGTCTGAGAAATTTTAAAAAGTAATGAAATTTTTAAATTTATGATAATATATTTTGAAGATTCGATGCCAGTAGTGAGATGTGAACCCGTGGGAACAGCGACATTATGAGCCATGCTTTTTCGAGAACCATTAGTCATCTTATGACTCATCGCATGAGTAGTGGTTTTTGAATAATAAAGAAATATTAGTCATCACATGGTTCATCGTTTAAGTTATGCTTCCTTGGAGAACAACGAAATATGAGTCATACTTTTTGGAGAATAAAGAAAACTTAGTAATTTCAGTAACTACTATTACATTTATAGAGTATAATGAATATGAACAAAATTATGTCAACTCCTTCTCGCGGAAGGGTTACAACTAACACTTCTTTCGCCCAAAACATCGCCACTGCGGAGACGATTGACGCACACATTCGATTGCACCGTTCATATTAGCACGATGCACGAAAGCATATGGATAGAGAATCTGTATTGTGTCTGTTCAGTCAGTGCTGCATTGATTATAGTCTAGTCTAGTTTGATAATACGTGTTCCGTGTTGATTGATGATAAATGGTAAGTAATATTAATAGTTACTTTACACATAATTAAATTAATGCTGATTTCAATAGGCTGATAGAAATTCTATTCTATTAATTATAGTGCATAGACTACGGTTGCCACCTCTCCGGGTTTCAGTGAGTTATCTCTGGGCTCCGGGTTATTGTCCCCGGGCAAGACTCAGATCTTAGGTGGGAATCCTAATTTAGTGTCATCAGAAAAATTTAAATATTCACACTTTACAATTATTAATTTAAAAATTAATTAAAGTTTAATATTTATTTGAAAACCCTACCATTAAAAGTATTACGCTTTAATTTTTCTTAAAGATTTTTCTGTGAGTGAACTATATTTGCAACTATATTTATGTTATTTTTCCCACTATAAGTGGTTTTAATTTGTCGTGGCAAATATATGTTTTTAATTGTTTATGCCCAATAAATCACTTGGAATCATTTAATTGACACTTGTTCTTATTTGAAATCATTTAAATGACATATGTTCAATAAAAATATCTAAAAAAGTAAATAATAATAATAATAATAATAATAATAATAATAATAATAATAATAATAATAATAATAATAATAATAATAATAATAATTATTATTATTATATTTTTTTTGGGGGGTTATAAAATAATCAAAATTAAAATTAATTATATTTAAAATAAATGGAAGGAGAGATGTGAAAATCGGCCAGGGATAGAATATAAGGAATGGGAAAATCAGAGCAAACTGGCATTCTGCCTCAGCTGAGGACGCGAAGAAACCGAACTTAGGACAATCAGGAAGTTAGGGAAACGAACGGGTAGAGTTAGGAAATTTTTCGAGGCGTGAAAAGAAAATTGAATTGGAAGCGAACCATTTCAAATAGCAAAAGTTAGATTAAAAGGAAGTTAGTGAACAGAAGGTGAATATTTATAAACCTTTTGACAAAGCACAGGGCCGAGCGGAGAACCGATTAAACTTGTAAAACTCTGTCGTTGATTGTATCTTTGGATTTTGAGAGATTTTTGTTATTCAAATATACTTTGGGCAGTTTATTGTTTTGTTATTTACGATTAAAGGGACACACGGAGTCAGAGGATACCGACTTGAATTAATAAAACCCAAAAATTTAGAATTTAATTGGGTTTTCTTACTTTACATGTTCTAAGGATCTTCAAAATAATATTCAGTAGATAGATTCCCAGACAGATCCCCAGTACCCGAACCGGAACCCAGTAATCAATGACAAAGTAATTAGTAATTATAAATTGTTTTAATTTGAATTAATAAAACCCAACATTATTATTATTATTATTATTATTATTATTATTATTATTATTATTATTATTATTATTATTATTATTATTATTATTATTATTATTATTATTATTATTATTATTATTTTCATTATTATTATTAGTGTTAAGCTAAAGTTAAATTTTAGATCCAAATTTAGGATAGTGACGGAATGCATCGGCACATAACACGTATACCCAATATTAAACATACTCAAAATAAAACACAAGAAACATCAAGTAAACAAAAATAACAGAAAACACTGCACTCTAAAGTAAAATACCAAAATTAAAAGAAAAATTAAACACAAGCAAGAAGTGATGCACGAAACCTACTTAAACAGAACATGAATAAATAACAACAGTAGACAAATTCGAATTAGAGTGTTGGGCTGAAAACGAGAACTGAGAGTTTGTTTTAATCGATCGAAAATACCTAACACAAAAACCGCAAAGTTGAAAAAAATTTATGACCAAGGTTTAATTTAAAATAAATAAAATAAACTACATCACACATTAAGAATCAATAAACCCCGTATAATAGAATAAAGAGATAAATAAATTTAACAGAAAATTCAACACTTAAAAATTTAAATAGAAAAATAATAAAATATAAAATGGAATTAGTTGAAAATTATTTAAACAATATAAAAATTAAATCGTCAAAAATAATAAAATTAATTAGCATTATGTAAATTGTAAAGTTTATAGAATTAAATGGTTATTTAACTTATTAAATTTAAAGAATAAAAATGTTTAAATTAATAAAAATTAATATAACTCAAATTAGTTAAATTATAAAATTTGTAAAATTAAAATTAATAAAAATTAAATAAGAAATTAATTAAATTTATGAAATTAAAACAAATAAATAATTACACACATTCATGCATGTGTGCAAAATCAATTCAATAATTCTCGCACTCTGATTGGATAGAGTACGCATTCAAAATCAGTATAAATACTGATCACAAATTCAATTGAAAAACTCTCTTTTTCAACATAGCCACTTAATTTGCAGAACTCTCAGTTTCGATTTTATGTCAACGTGGATGTGGTAAATTATTGTTATTGTTTGTAATTCTTATGAAGTATTTTAATTAATAAATTTATATGTCTCAGTTAAATTTTCTTTAGTAAATTTTTTAATGGTTTAAATTCGTTTAGTTTCAAGTTCTAAATCATAGTTTTATTGAATTCAATTATATTATTTGTTGATGGTGTCGATGGTCTGGGCTGGGGAAAAGTTTGTGGACGGGCGGCACTACGTGCTGTTGGTCGGCAGATATTTCGCCGGTTGAGTCCATCGAGTTAGAGGACAGTGATAGTGATAGGAATGATTAGGGAGTGTAATGTCATTTTAGGTCGTTTAGGATTTTATTTAGATTTAGATAATGTAGGTGGCTTAGTCACCTTTATGTTTTATAAACATAAGTGAGTAGGAGTAAAGATGGAATAGTTGAGACCAGTTGAAGATGGATAAAGTTAGATTTATGTAATTTTTCCGACAGCTCATGATTTGAAACACAGGCAGATCCCTGCTCAAAATCTTTGAAGAACAATTTAAATATTATGGCAAGTGTGGATTAACTTGAAAATAAGGGCCAATCCCTGCGCAAATTTTTCAAAGGATAGTTTAAACATTGTAGGAAGTGTAGAACAATAATTACTAGCTGGGAAATAAGGACGGATCCCTGCACCAAAATTTTATAAGAGAACAATTAGAAATACCCGTAATTGAGGACCAACAACGATCCAAAAATAGCATACATAGTGAATAATGACGTAAGACCTTCTATCGGCAGTCTAGAACCCGAATAGAAAATACAATGGGGAGTAGTTTTAGCAATAGAGCTCACCTGCTCATTGTTTTTTTTCGCCTTTGTGTACATTACCAACATGGTCGTCGCCATGGGTACACAAATGGTTTAAATTGCAATAGTCATGGAGGTGCTTAGGAAAGAGTCGAACGATTATGATTACCCCTAACGTAGTTTAAAATGTAAACCCACCCCTAAGTAACCAACAAGAGCGATAAAGCAAGAATAAAAGCGGAAATCAGAGAAATATCCATAAAATCAGGACAAAAATTAAAATAAAGACAAAATTCTAAAAGAAAAAAAATAAAACCCAGAACAACCCATCAAACTGCAAAAATCATCATGGGCGCCAAACAACCTATTACAATTGGCAAAAACAAACATTTAAATTTTAAAATAGCAAAATTTATAAAAAGAATTCACAAAAAAGCGAATAAAATAAGAATTATATTTTAAAATATCAAAATAATGTTGGGTTTTTATTTGAAAGTCGGCTCTCTCTCTGACTCCTCGTGTTCTTATTCAGCCAAATAACTCAAACCCAACATAGAATAATAATACTACAGATACGTCCCAGTGTCTTTTTTTCCAGAAAAAAAGCACTGGTTACAATCAATATTGTAGTGCCTGCACATTACATTATATTTAATTTATTTATTAACTAATTAATTAAATATTTTAAAGTAAAAAACAGTTTATTTAAATTAAGAGAAATAGCTAAAGGAAGAAGATTTAAAATGAAGAAAAAAAAGAAGAACAAATCAAATTTCTTTTCAAATAAAATATTTATTGGAATCGTTCTAATTTTATTTCATCTTGCTACAAATATCTTTTTGATAGAAATCAATTAGGTTATTAAAATTTTGAAGTCCATTTTCTTTATTTTTGCATCCGATGGAATAAGGTAGGAAAAGGATTTTAATATATGTTTGTGAGTTATAAATCTATCATTCATTCGACTAATTGTCTGATCTAAAAATCTAAAAATGGTATTCGAATATTTTCATTTGTATTAAATATATTATTCACAGGAAAAGGCTTAAATTATTATTTGTTGGGATTACCGCAAAAAACAAAAATTCATATATAAAAGTAAAGCATAACAAAAAATGGGTAAAATCAATAAAAGTGCAAAATTAATCAAAATTTAATAAAAATCAAAAATTAATATTGAACAGGGGTATCGAATATGGTTGAACACCAAATTGATCGACGAGTTCAAAAATTATAATGAAAATTTTGTAAGGTGTTCACAGGGAAAGTTAATGCGAAAAAACAAATTAATTAAAATTAATTAATCTATAATGGAAACCAGTGTCAGTGGGAAGCCCAAGCCCATGGGAAACCCAAGCCCTGTACGAAACCCGATGCGCAATGAGACCTGAGCAATGAGGTAAAAGAAGGAATATTTTGAGCCCTAATCAAGGGTAAAAAATTAGAATAAACAAGGGACTCAAAAATATTGATTTAGATTCCCGGGGAAGTAATTAAGCGCAATTTTCTAGATAATTGGCATCTCATAAAAAGTATGAAAAGAGACCTCAGAAGTGAACAAGCCGCCAGTTGGTCGAAGAGGGAACAGAAAAGCAAAGAAGCACAATCCGGCGATCAATAATTTGAAAGAGAAACATATTAATTCAAACAAGGTAAGACTTGACCCAGAAAAGGTGATTACCCCTTGGGTTTTTTTACCTCATCGAGTGAAAAGTATCTAGAGAGAAAGGTGCAAAAGATTTAATAAAAAGTATTCTGTGTTTGGTTTGAGTTATTTGGCTGAATAAAAACACGAGGAGTCAGAGAGAGAGCTGACTTTCAAATAAAAACCCAACATATTTAATTGTTTAAAAATTTTATTAATGCTGCTACCAAGAAATTATCATTTCATACTTACATATAAAATAAAGAAACGATTCCACTTCAAAACTATTAACTCGAAACTAACAAAAAATTAAATGTATTAAATACGAAGAAGTGGGCGTGGTTTACGCGAGTAGCCGAGTACAAGGATATATGTGACTGTGCCGGTTAAACCAGCACTTGTCTATGCACTTTGTTGTACCGAAAAGACTTACCAACTACGGGAATAGCTAACGCGAGCATAGTTGTACTGTTTTGGATTATTCTCATACATATTTCATTAAAAAAGCAAAATAAAGATTTTATTAAAATATTTCATCCATAATTTGAATTTGATAATCTGTAATTTATTGGGGGGGGGTTGGGCAAATGTTTACTAGAAAACCAATAAATTAATCACAAACAACTGTACTTCTTTCAAATTTTATTATATAAATCTTGGATAAATACCCAATGGATGTAACCCAATTAATTAACTCGATCTATAATATATCCGACTCTATTTCTATTTATCACCGGTTACAGCTTTTTCTCCGAAAAATCAGAGACTCTATTAAAATTATAAAATAATAATTAAGCTACTTAGTAAATTCCTTTATTTGTTGGCTTTTAAAATAAAATTTCCCTTTTTACAAAACTCCTTTATGATTTGATATAAATGATTAAAATTTTAGACATTAAAAGATTTTATAACTGAAATTGTAGTAGTTGAACCATTTCTTTGTGTAGCCCCTTGAGGCTGTGAACCTACCACTTCCCAAAATATTAAAAAGTGGTATGTTTAAATGGTTATAATTGAAGCTCTACTTAATACTTTTTTTCCTACAAATTGAACAAATTAAATAATATATTTTCCAATCTCATTATTTTTCAATTTGCCTCCTTTTAGGACTTGTTAAAAATTATAAATACCTCAAAGCACCGGTATTATAATCAAGGAAAACTGAGCATTCTTAGTTCAATCAAGAGGCAGTGGGCAAGTGACCACCCCTTTGATTAATATATATATATATATATATAAACATTGTAACTACTTATAAATTAAGATTTTCACATAAAATTATTCTCAATCGTAACTTGGATCGTACAAAGCGAATAAACAAGTTTCTTGTTTATCAAATGCTGAATTTATTATCTATTTAATTTTCTAAACATTACATTTCATTAATTTCTTTGACACTGCTTAGCTCAATATATATTATTTCTAAGATTCAGTTCTAAAAATTATATTTAAATTACTAAGATTTCTTTGATAATGACAAAAATGAGAAAATCAGATATTAAAATAAGGTCTTTCTAATTATTTCGTATTTTTTTATCGTATATTTTATTTCGTTTAAATACACATTATTTATGTAAGTTAATTAAATATTGTTAATTTTTTATTCTCATATTTTAAATGGCGTTTGCTGCTAATAAACCACTATTCGGTAACACAACTATGAATGTAACGCAAAATGCGATTAAAGATATCGAAATTCCTAACCCGCCTTTAGACACGGTTTCCTGCCTTAGATTTAGTCCATCCAGTCTAGCGCAAACCTTTTTAATGGCAGGCAGCTGGGATAAAAGTATACGCATGTGGGAAATTTCTAACAATGGAGATGTGATTCCTCGTATCCATCAAGCATTACAAGCCCCGATATTGGACGCATGTTGGAGTCCTGTATGCTATTGATAATTGAATAACGAAGCTTATTCAATCAATATTAAGGATGGCACAAAGGCGTATATTAGTTCTGTTGACAAATCTGGGTATATGTGGGATTTAGCTGCAAACCAAACTTCCAAAATTGCAGCTCATGATGCCCCTATTAAAACTATTCATTATATTCAAGCTCCTTCATACACTTGTGTAATGACAGGTGGTTGGGATAAAAAACTTAAGTAAGGGATATTAAAATTATTCAAAATTACTAGCGACAATTTAGATTTTGGGATTTGCGTAGTCAAAATCCTATGTCGTCAATCGATTTAAGTGATAGAATCTATTGTGCAGCTGTTCATTATCCAATGGCTGCGGTAGCAACTGGCGATAAATCAGTTTTTGTTTATAATTTAGAAAATGGTCCTGTAGAATATAAGAGATTGGAATCACAATTGAAATATCAAGTAAATATAATATATTCTATTAATCATCCATTTTACTTATAAATTTACTTATATTTATACTTCAATATAATAAATAATTCTTATTTACGCCCTTTTTATTTACAAAACTAATTTTTATCTATTAAATAAAATCGTGTAAATCGATAACAATTTTGAATCCCAATTCGCGATTTTTTAAGAACTGGTATAATGAGTGATTTTAATTTTTAAAATTATATTATCTATTGAAAAGTATTTCAAAATAAAAAAACGACCTTACTTTTCTATTTCCTATTGATAGCGTACTGAAAATATTTCATTAAATATTGAGACAGCTCAAATCGCGATTTACTTCGAACATATGTAATTCTCAATTTGATTATTATGATTGCAGCAGCTCACTTAAAATGGACACTTAATATGTTTTAAATCCAGTTGTTCTCATATTCAGGAATCTACGTTGCAGTCTCATGTTACTGCATGATGTATGATAGCAAATTGAAACAATTCTCAATAGAAAATATGGATTTTTCTTGCTTGGATGTCCCACGGAATGACAATTCATTCAACGCAAGGAATTTCCCAGTATAAGAAATGCTAAATATGTAGTATCTGTTATTTTAATTTCAAATCATCTTTTTTCCACTGAATGCTTATTTTACTTCAGCATAATTGACATGAAACTAACAAGATATGTGTCTTTTCCATCGCAGCTTTCCAGTTATCAAATCCCTCGAAAGGACTCGATCCTTCAAGTGCTCTAGATCCAAGTATTGAAGACAGGAAACATTAATACTTGTCCAATCCTATAGAATATTCCAACAAAAACGTGGAAAACACCAATGGCTGTAAATGGGGTTGACTTGGTTCACCTGTACCAAAGTTATTAGGAATGGCATGACATTGTTGCTCTTGACATACCGTTCAAGTCTTCAATTCAGATAACCCTGGTAATATAGAAGGAGGCGCGCGGGAAGATGTGGATGGTGTTGGAATAGTTTGATTTACAGGACGTTAAGGATTTTTGGAAGTCGTGAGAATGACAATATATTCACAGTATTAGTCTGTATTATCTAACAAATAGCTGAAATTAGATAAATTCATATTTTTTAATTTTCTTCTATAAAGTCGACTTATTTAACCCCTTTTTGTCCAAATCTGTATTAATTAAAAATCACGAGTACACTTGCAAGCTGCTGAACCAATAGTTATGACAGACGTGTATATCAGTTAACCGCAGCGCGCTAGTCCAAATGATAAGTGTTCCCTGCAAATGCAGACAGCCAAGAGTGGTCGAATTACGCTCGAATGACTAAATTATGGAAGAAAATAACGGTTGGACGTTTAAGTACCGTTAGGCACTTAAAGGTTAAACTATAAAAATGGTTCATATATATATATATATATATATATATATATATATAAACCTCTTCACTGTTGAAAGTGTAGTCCGCAGTGACACGAATAGAAAATATAACGAACAAAATGCACTGAACAAACAAAATCTGTGTAACTTCTACAATAGCTTGACACACACTGATATCATGAAGTTCGAATAAATCGGTTCCCGGGATAAATCATTACTACATCTAACATAAACAATGCCGCAAGCGCACATATCTGACATTTCCATTGAGTTTTGCTAAAATTTCCACAATACCTATATATCCGTCATATCCACTCTGCATAGGCTTTGGTCGGTACTTGTCTGCTAATTCACCCCTATTTTTTATTTTTTACAGAAATAAATGCAAAATCATTTATTCTAATTATAAAACAACATAAAACAATTCCAAGTTAAACAGGTGGCAAAAAAGAACAATATAATCGAGAATCGCATCAAATACATCCAATTTCCGAACTGTTATACATAAATTCACACAGGTACGAATTCAAAATGCTTCTATGTGTTGCATTGTGACGTATGTTCCGTTATTTTGCTGCCTTACACGAACGTTCAATCCTTGCTCCAGTGTTACGATCAATAAAATATAGAGTGGTTTACAGTCTGGCGATGGAATCCGCCTCCAGCAATTGAAGTGATGCCATTATAGACTATTCATCTGATATAACTGTAGTTCCTGATAATATGTGCGTAGATATATCGGAGAAAGAATGACTGTTGTTCTGTCTTGGGCAGTAAATATTAAACATTCCCCAGTTTGTTGACATATCCCCTCACACACTGTTGCGGTAATACTCGACCAACACCGCTTTTGCGACGAGTAAAGACTTTTGTCGATTTCAACAGTTGTGTTAAGTTTACCTATGACAATGGGAATACTGATCAATGTGTCGACACACACCTATCGATGATAGTTATTCCAGAGTATGACAGATGACTTGCCTGTATGATAGCCGTGATCCTTGTAACCATGCCCCTTAGCGAACATGCTCCATGCCGACATGAATTGAAGTGACATCTCCAACGATCCTGACGATCTATCAGCGACAAAGTCATGAAATGATTGTTTGAACAACGACGCAGATTATGAACAATTCCATGTTGTTGAAGGAAATGTAGACAAATTGGATAATTGTAACAAATTCATATTAATATTTTGTTATATACATTAAATTTTAATTAAATAATTTAACAGAACATAAACATAATTGGGGTGAATTAACAGACAAGTACTCTTTGATATATACTGTTAGCGTTTACGGAGAACATAAAACGTAAAAATCTATGTACTAGGGTGTGTATACAGCTTTCGTAAGCCGCCATACGATTATTTTAAAACAACTAGGTACCCATGGTTACGGCCATGTTGGATATGTACAAAGTCGGCGAAAGCTAATGGATAGATGAGCTTCTGCGTTAAAACTATTCCCCATTTAGCCACTCTAAATGAGTTCAAGACTGCCGATAGAAGGACTAGCGCCGTTATTCATTACTCAAAAGTCAAGGTCCTAATGCCTACATGTATCACTGTTTTCCAGGGTTGGAGTCGCAAGAGTCAGTGCAGCGCATGGCTCTTACTTATTATTAAATGTAGACAGAAAACGCAAAACTAAACAAAAAAGTTAAAACTTTTAAATTGTCGAATCAAATTCATCAGTTTCCTTTTCTGTGTCGGCCAACAACTGATCTAGGTCGAACAAGTTGTCCTGAGCCTAGTTCCCATGAAAAATTCATAATCGAGGTCTGCAAATTCCATTAATGTTCTTTTAAATGAAGCTGAGAGCAATAGCCTGATTTGCCCTCTTCCTGGCGTTCGTCTCCGAACGAGATATCTGTTTTTGTTTGGGCCTAGGTGACATTACCTGGGCTGGTGGCGCAGAGATCCACCACGATCATTTTGTGAACCGTGCTCGACAATATGGTTACCGGGTTTGGGGAGATCGAAATCAACATGGAACAACCTGCACAGATTGAAGGTCGAGATACCACTGTTCATTCTGCCAGATGATGGAAATGTAAAAGATTGGCTCTGACTGCGGAGGAGAGATTATGAATTCGCGCTCCGAGCTCGTGTTTGGTGTATACCTGATACAGAGCCTGCGATTGCTCTTTATTAGGGCGCTCTCAGCCCGACCTTACTTGATGAGGTTGTCCCGAAATGCTAAAGTCGGAACACCTTCTGGGTGGTCTACTTCATTTGGCCTGGGCTAAACCACGTCCCCTCAAGTTTGTCAATCTTGGCGTGCCATAGTTTTATTTCTTTCCAAAGGACGGCATTCCGTGCATTTTTGTCCGCGAATGAAAAACACAGCTTCAGGATGTTTCTTGATGATTCCATTTACTACTAAAACGAAAAAAAAGAAGATACAAACTAATTGCATACCCGAGACCGTATAGTCAACCAAAATAAATTTGTTATAATCAAAACGAAACAGGAGAATAAATATATAAGCAAAAGATGAATAAGTCACCAATAAATAAAGTATTTATAGTCAATAAAATATAACTTCATCAATAAATTAAATACCCCACAACCGAACGAGTTAATTGTTCACACATTATATACAAGGTAAAAATGAGTTGATTGTCTATCACTACATACAAATAAATTGTTTATTATGGCGATCCTGACTTGGATAAAGTTGACACTGGGATTGGATTGGATTGCTGGTTTCTGCCGTTTTCTTCATCTGCATTCCGCATATATGTTTACTCGATATTTATAAGCCCTTGTTCTGTAATACTTTGTGATCTCGAAATTTTCAATGACTCCCTTTGTCATCCAACATTAATAATAATGAGGTCAATAATAACT
This sequence comes from Schmidtea polychroa, assembly GCA_959609185.1. NCBI lineage: Eukaryota > Metazoa > Platyhelminthes > Tricladida > Dugesiidae > Schmidtea > Schmidtea polychroa. The sequence continues at coordinate 26,389 of CAUHTR010003011.1, forward strand.
CTATTTTTTAATGATGATACTACTCATAATAACTATAATACCAAAGATAATAAGGTTAATAATAATACTTAAAATAGTGATGATCCGTTTAATAATATCAATAATAGAAGTGATCATAATAATAATAATAATACTAATACTGCCCTCCTTATCAAATAGACCGTAACTGCAAAAATACACTTAGGAGATAAATAACAAAACGTGTTTTCAATTCTGCCAACCAGTTAACCTAAACCAATCATCCATTTATATTTGTTTGCATCTAGGCCTAGTGATGCAGTTTAAAATGCAGTTAGCAAATTCTGACTTAATTGGCTTAATTGGTTAATATTGCAGATACGGTCTATTAGCCAATAATGGTATAGCATACTGGCTATGGATTTACTTAGCAATAAAGCAGTAACTGACAATGAATCACACATTTACACTAAAACTCATTTAATAACAAAACAGAAATACAGAATACACAGAAATACTGCTTGTATAGTTTCAAAACATTATCAAACAAAAGCATAAAAGCTTAAGAAACAGGTAAGAAAGTTCCTGCAAGGTCTGCAATAATTGGCGCTGATGACTATTTATAACTAAGTAATGATTGCACGGAATAATACTGTTAACGAAAAAATACCCAAGTATTATTACCCAAGAATGACTGACTTCAAATCAAGAGTCCTGACGATTGCTACATAACTTTGCCTAAAGTACAATACTGACATACCGTTCTCATAAAATATTACACGAAGTTAAAATGCAACAATGTACAGCACAAAACAAAACGAAAAACGTGGTTCACAGTCTGCACAGCATTCTTGCCTAGCGATAACAGACAACGTTCAAGTATTAAAAAGGCGATAACTGGCATCAACACCCAAATAGAATAGTTGACAATAAACAGCGTCAACTGACAATGTTGAAATGCTAAAAGTGATTTATAGCTAACGACAAGGGTAAAATAAACCAGCTGACAATAAACAATAACAGAACTGCATGCAGTTACCACAAAAATGAAATCCACTGACAAAAGCAAACTATAATAATATAACACAGAAAAATGCATGCAGGAAACAATGTCATTCAGCAACTACCAAGTCGGGAACATTTGCAACAGGTAAATCCTGCCAAAACTTCAGTCGAGTGTTGACCATCAAACCACCAAGTTTGTTGAGTATGTCATCCTTTTTAGCCTGAGGGACACCCCTGGCTTGCGATCTACATGGAGGCTTGGTAACACCACCTTTCAAGCATGCAGCTGTCAAGAAATTCAGCTGTTTATCCTCATCATTAAATGCCGTTTTATAGGCAAGACTCCTGCTGCCGCGAGTTGCAGTCACCATTACCATATCACTCAGGTAAGGTCTCGGAGTGGTACGGTTAATTTTATAAGTAGATGATGCATCTGGCCAGTCAAAGAAATTAGAAATTTGCATTTCCTTCACAGAAGTTTTACTATTTGCGTCCTGAACGCAACAGACAAAGTCGTTAAAATCATACACTTTTCCAGCCTTTTTCATGCTCTGCTCAACCTGGTGATGAAAGTTATCGGCGCTCATAAACGTGTGGCCTGGTTCAAAAAATTTTAGCTCAATTCTGTGAGCAGAAATTTCCGCACTGTTAACAAGATAGACAAGGTAAGAGAATAAAGTCCAGTTTTTGTTCTAGCTGGCACAGTTGTCCAACCACAATGTAATTTCTTCAGCATCTCGCTGCGTCAAAAAGAATGCATGAAAGGCTCTTACTAGATCTTCCTTTTTACGGCCTGCGACAGCCTCGTGCCACAACACAGCAACTGACTTAGCAACTGGTTTGTCACCGAGTGGAACAAAACTTTCATTGAACGCAATTATACGCCGAGTGAAAAGTACAGTTTTAAATGATTCCATGCGTGGCAGCATAATGACCTTTTGTAAGTCAGCCGAAAAAAATACATGTTTTGAGTCATCAGTCGTTGGTGTAGTACGGTCAGCTCTATATGCCTGCCTACTGTCATCAGCCCTCTTGATGTGAGTTTTCCACTTTGTACACATTTCACAACTTAAATCCAAATTATCTTTGGTGTGGTTATTAGAATGAATGTTGAAACTTTCACAAACTTCACACTCTTCATGGCCTAATTTGGCAAACGAAATATCCATACTTTTAACTTCACTGCGATAAACCTCGTATGAACAATGTATGCCAGGATTTTTCTGCAGGAAATCCCGGTGCATACAACCAACAGTTATGTAAGAGGGCAAGTTAGGTGCATGCTCACGACGATAATGTGAAACACATGAACCAAAGGATTCAACATGGGCACGTATTGCAATGCGGTCAAATTTCTTATGAAGGCCAGAACCTCGGCCATCTCGCTTCGGGACAGCAGAGCCTGGACTGAGTGAATGCAATGCTTTCTGCACAACCGAGTCATTGTTCCCAGCAAAACCCAGAGTGGTAAGATAGAACAGTTTGCAAACTGAAACCTCTTCACCTTTATCGTTACGCATGAAGTAATGAAACGTATTAGAACGTTTTGATTCACCTGGTGTCGTTTTGCGATCAACAGAATGGCGCTTGGCGCCAGAACAAATAAATAAACGTCTTTCAAACCAGGTTAAGCTCCAAAAATCTGCATTCAGCTTTATGCGCTGAGCCTCATCAATTTTCGAGCAACATTTACGCTTGCAATTATCAAAGCATGGCACACGAATGGCGTGGGTTTCTACCATGTTCTCATGTTGTGCTTTCTTGCGCGATTTCGGAGACATCGTGTGACGTTTTCTCTTGCTCAGTCCGGTTTTTGGTAGAGGTTGAGCACGACCAGGAACACAAGATCCGGTTATTGGAGACATTCTGGTAACAGTATCAGTATTGTCAAAAATGGGTGCTTCGGTAGATTCTGGATTAACTGCAGCATCACCAGCCTCGGGAGTTTCAACGTTCATCAAATCTGACACTGCTATGTCGCAGTAGAAATCATACGATGCAGTGTCATCTGTCAATCAATCAAAAAAGTCAACAAATTAGTTTGTCTTTAAGTAGGATATTAATTTATAATCACTTTTATAATAATTTATAATATTCGTAAAGTTTATTATATACACAAAACCAAAGAGGAAATGCAATTCTGCGCATGCGCGTAAGCCACCGTATCTGCAGCCACAATTTCCAATACCAACCAATCGAACCGTAACGGCTGTACGGTTTTATTGCTGAGCATACCACCGCCATGAGCAGATACGGTCGATGTAAGTAATCAAATTTCTAAGGCCTCGGTCTAGATACGGTCTTATCGCTAAGCAGAATGAAGGTTAATTGCAACTGCATACAGTTGACGCCTCTAACTCGATTTTTGTAGTTTTGTCAGTTACGGTCTATTTGATAAGGAGGGCAGAATACCGATAATGATCCTAGCCATAATAATAATATTTCAAATAATTCCACAAATTATTCCCCTTAAGGTTTCGTACACGACCTGGACTGCCGTTAGAAAGATTTACGTTCTCAAATCACTGTCTCACAAAAAAAAATATTCTACTTCAATTGGGGCATAGCCGACTTTTGATCTGGAAATCAGTGTCTGCTGAATTTTGACCAAACTGATTAATCGGTATCGGCACCAACGAGAAAGACCGATCCATATAACAAAACGAATGTGGTTTTAACAATTAAAATGAAACATAAATATCTTTAAAAAAGTAAAAGTATTAAAAAATAACAAATACCTGACATTGACAAGATAGTATTAATAAACTGTTGAAGTCTATTAATTTAAGGCTTTTATATTATTTCATGTCGAACGTTTTTGTTATTCGCATATTCAATTCTTTTCTTGTTTCACATGCACCAAAGTTAGTTAATACAGTATAAAAATCAGCAGATATTAACATAAAACATTACATTCGTGGATGTTTAACATTCATCAAACAACAATGTTAAGCAACAAACTGAAAACTCGAAACAAGTTCGTAATTTAGTTTAACGATCGTCGATTAATGTTGTCACATTTTTATTTAGTCATCATTCTAGCTTTTATCTAGCGACCTTTAAACAAATAAAACATCTACAATTGATATTAAAATACAAATTTATGTGACTATGTTTAATTGGATCTATCCGGATCGTATCCGGAATCTGCTAATTCCAAAATCCGGAATTCATAAATAAGTGTAAGTATTTAAAGTACACGTTAATTAAGCATATTTTTTTTTGCTGAGTGGATTTTTTTTAGTAAATCTTCATCACTAGAAATAAACTTATAAAATTCTTCACATGAATAGGAAAAATTACACTTCACTCGCTTTTAATGTAGCCACGCTTAATTGCGTTTTTTCATTGGTTTTATTTATTGCATACTGAAAATACTTGTTCGGTGGTAGCATTAGTGCCTAGCAAGTATAATGCAAAACTAACTATTTTGTTAATATTTTTGAACGGTATATTATCTGTATGAAAGTGATTAAATATTTCTAACTACCTTACATCGGTTGGAATTTTTTCTTCATTCAAAGCAACATTTTTTTACAATGATATTTCATCAAAAAGTTCTCTTTCTTCTTTATCAGCATCAAACATTTCCAATTTATGATTAAAATTTGAAATAAATTCAAAACTTTCTTGTACATTTTTTTGCCAATTAACAAAACCAAACATAATTTAAAACAATAATAATGTTCAAATTTTGATACATGAACTTCTAAATATTGAATACATTTTTTATAAAAATTATTCGTATTGGATTTGAAGGAATTTGTTTTGGATCAACCATTTTCTTCTAAATTTCTTAGCTGACTACGGACATTTAGAGGTAGATACTGCGTATTCATTATTTAACTTCAATTTTAAATTGTCTATTTCCGTAAAAATTTCCATAATTGTAATCTTCACTGTATTGTAAAATATTGATGCCTGACTATGCATAAAATATAACCACAATTCTGAGCTTTCTTCTAAAAATTTATGTAGAACTATTGGACAGTTGTCGATGGATAGGAATTATGATTTTAAGTGAGAATACAATTTTAAAATTCGTTCAATGGCGGGCATCATAGCCAACCACCTAATCTTACTGTAGACTAGCAAGCGCGTGTATTACACCTCTGCATCCTCATAGAACTCTTTTAATAATTTAATTTTTATAATAATATATATGAAAGTGACTTTAAATTTTAATTATGATTCCTTCAATATCAATAGGAAGTTGATCGGCTGCTGACTGAATAGTATTGTGCACTATATGTGCAGCACATCCTACACCAATAATTGGCTTCTGAATATGGTTCTTAAGTTTACATTGTTTCTTTTCTAAGAAGGCCACCGAAGTTTGTATTTGGATTATCTGTGCAAACAGTTAAAATTTTATTTTCTATTTCTTCAATATTTCTATAATTGAGTTAGCTATTATTTCCGAATTTTTACCTGGAAGAGATACAAATACTAAAAGTTTAATTTGTAATCAAAAATATGAATTAATCACGGAAATTATTTAGTTTCTTTATGATTTGACGCATCTGTAAATAGTGTAATGAAATCAATATTTTCCAAAGTTTTCATAAGTTGCTGAATTGTATAAGGTACAAATACATTTTTTATAATCGCTTCAATGTCCTAGCGCAAGTAAACTTTGGCTCGAATAATGTACGAATCAGCTGAGATGTACAGTCCATTGATCGGATATGTTTGATTATGCATTTTATTGTGATATACAAAAACTGTTTCGGCGCTAGCTAATTCTTTTTCTTTTGAACCAAATTCAACTTTTCAAAAATAACCACTTAATTTTACTGAAGAAGCTGAAGCTAATAATGCTCGTTTATGTTTATCCGGCGAAACATGCTTGGTTATATCATTTTTATCACCCGATCCAATCAAGAAGTCGCTGTTACACAGTGAACACTATTTTCATTTGAAAAAGCATGGCTAATGACGAAATCAGAAAGAAGATCATTTTTATGGATGCAGAGTATGGCGTAAGTGATGACAATCGGATGATCCCGCTATCAATTTTTCTGTGCTGTACAATTCCTTGATAACACCTCGAGAAATAATCAAAAATTTCGTATCACATATTCACGGGATTACAAAAAGAATGACGAGAAACCAGGAGGACCAATATGAAAGCATGGAAAGGTACACCAATTAACCGCAAGAAAGATTCTGGTGGATCATGATCTGAGAAATGAATTGCTGTACAGTGGAGTGCAGGTGAATGATTTGTGGGGAATATGGGACTTAGCTACAACCAGAGCTTTGGAAAAAACGAATGTAACGAGAAATAGCCAATGGTTTAAGCTATCCATAGTGACCGAAGAAATTTGTAAAATTAGTATGCAGAAAGGAACTCACTCTGCTCGAGAAGATACGGACGCAGGACGAAGAATTTACCTAGCAATAGAAAACTATTGGGAAAATAAAATCGTTATCAAAGTACCAACAAGGATAATTCACTCCTTACAAGACTACAAAATGCGTCATCTCATGCTGAATCAAGAAAAGCAAAATGAAAAGCTCAAAATCCCATAAGTAAAAATATTAAATTGGAATGATGAGATAAATTCCAAAAGGGCAAACCGAACTAGTGTAATATAAACTACAGAAAGTCAAAGTTAGCGAAGTGATAATAAAAAACGCTCTAAACAGAAAGGCTTGTCAAGAAAATCAAACCCAGAACAGTAGAAGAAACAGTCTCGGCAAAGAAAGGAATTTTAATTGACGGGGAAGGATTTCAACTCGCCAAAATTGTGGCCATCTATAAAAGGGACAATAAAAAGTGAAAATTGTATTAAATCAACAAATTATATTAAGTTTTGTTTTTTTATGAGCGTTCCCACCTTCAAATAAGTCTTAAATGTAATGAATAAATAAATAAAAAGGAATAAGTAAACAACTAATAAAAAGAGAAATAGAATATAATAAATTATAAAGTATAATATAATCATCCGTTAACCTGAATAAGCACAAAAATGAAATAAGTATAATCATGATTTCAATACTCATTGCTGTAGTACAAATCCATTTGGAAGTGACTCAGAATATATATGTATACGTATAAATAATATGTAAAATAAGGAAAATCAAAATAGCAAAAATAATAATGTAACTTAAATTAGTAAACATCATGAAAACCCCAAGCATCGAACTTCGATGCTTGAAGCTCCCACGATAAATTACGATACCGACTGCAGCAGTGGCGTAACCAGCGGATTTCTAATTTTAGTAAAAAGCACCTATTGTAAAAGTTTGAGCAAATGGGTCAAAATAGTAATAGAAATTAAAAATAAATTTAAAAAAATCACAAATCAAAATAAATAAGAAATTAATAAATCAAAATGAGTAACCAAAGGGGCGTAATTTGCATTATAAGACCATGCTATTATTAATATTATTATTATCATTGTTATTGCTATTATTATTATTGTGATGATTATTATTATCATTTTGTATATTATGATTATCATTATTACTATTATTGTTATTAATATAATCGTCAGAGCATAAAATTTATTACTGAATCTACCGTAAGATTGTACTGCTAACCAGATATGAAGACGTTGCTAATTACAAGTTATGATGTCGAAACTATTTCAATTGATATTAGAAATTCTTCATGTTCTAAACCTTTTGACTGATAAAGATTTGACATCTAAATTTTCCTCTAAGAGAAATTTGTTAATTAATAGAATTATTTTAATTAATATTATTATCATTATTATTATATTCGTGTTGCCATTACAAAAATATTATTATAATTTTTTATTAATATTAGAATACTATATTAATATTATTGGTATTTGAATAATTATTACTATTATTGTTATTATTAAGATACTGCTATTGTTTTTGTTGTAATTAAATGTTATTATCACTATTACGGTAGTATTGTTACCATTTATAATTAATGTTAGTATGTATCATTTATTATATTGCAATGTTAATAATGGATGTGGTCAGATTAATCCATATTTTATCACCAAAGTAGTTTTCATGGAGAGGGACGAGTAGGGGATCAACATGTATTAATGGTATCATTTTGTATATTATAATTATCATTTATACTATTATTGTTATTAATAATATTTTTTAATTATTATTATTATTATATTAAATAAAATTTAATATAAATTCAAAATACTGACAACTAATCCCCGTCCAGATATGTATATATTTTTAGGGTTGATCCGGTTCAACGTTATTACGATTTGTAGTCTGAGGTTGATACGGTTCAGACCTTTGCAGTGCTTGGGGTGGCTTTCCATGAGGGTCATAGTTTGTGGGGGTTGAGTTAAAGTGATAATTTTACATCAGAAGAAAATGTATATCCCGGAATATCAATTGGCATTCCGGGATGAATGGTGTAATTTATTTAATAAAATTTATAAATTTAAAATGAAAATTAATTGAGTTGAATTTGAAATGATAAGAAATTAATTTAGAAGTAAATATATTTAATGCTTTCATAAAAGATCAAAAATATAATTTAATATTTAAAATAATAAATAAAAAAATCCAGTATTTTGTGTTGAATAAATGAATGAAATCTTTTCTAAGTATATATATATATATATAATATATATATATTTAACTTTGACAGGAAAATAAATATTATATTCAGATTTCTCAATTATTAAAGGATGTTTTATATACCAGGAATCCAGAAAGAACTAGCAACTCGAATATATCTAACCAATTAATGTAGCTTAATAATTCAAACCATTATTTATTAAATGCTTATTTCCTGTAAAAAAACATAAAAATTTCACTTCCAAGTTATTAATTCAGTTTATATTCAAATTATATTTCTGTTAAGATCGAAAAACGGGGACTACAGATCTCAACACAATGACTCCAATAATTGAATTAAATAAATAGATAAATAAAAATAAATATAAATATGCTATATTTAATGTGGTTGCGCGTATAAGTTTAGATCACTGAATTAAGAACAAACTCTTTTCTCTTTTTATAAAAATGTATTTGATAATTTACAAAATGATTTACAATTATTGTACAGAGATATAAGATACCGGATTTATTAATCCTTGCTGTTTACCTCAGCCTGCAAGAGATCGATGGCTCCTGTGTAGCACAACGATCGCTAAATAAATTGGAAAGATGACGGTGAAGTAAGAGGGCTGATTTTGGGGCTACCAGGAAACACGAAAGTCGCTATCTGTGCTTTGTGTTCGCTTTTTTTTAATTCGACTTCTCAAGGATAACAATTTATCCTTACACAAAACAAATAATGAATCTTTTTACCTTAACTAAATTAATAGCTTCCTCCAGAGATTTTCTTACTGAATCTCTTAAAAACGTTGCTCTCAATTTATAGCTGATATTTGCATCAGCTGTTTTTCAACTCCCACTTCTCTTTCAATTATAAGAACTCTTTTAATTCTGTCGCAAGCTGATACTGATTAACTCCACGTTTCAATGTTTTGCAATACACTTCTCGAGTACTTTGTACTTTTATTTATTTTCTTTTCTCGTCCTACGCTTTTCCTTCTCTAAATATTTTCAACTGAAAGTTGTGTCTCCAATTTATCCGTCCAAATTATTCTCCAAATAATTTGTCTTTCAATTTTACCTCGTCAATTTTATCGTCCCTGATTCTCGTTTTGAACCAGTATTTATATTATATTTTTATTATTTATTATATTAATAGCAATTTTATAATTACTATATATAGTAACAGTATTATCAAATATTACTATATACTACTTATTTCTATTAATAGTAATTAATTAAACCTATCTTTTATTTTCAGTAATTCCTTATTATTTTTATTTATACTATTTCTAATTTTAGTAATTTTTATTTATTTTATCATCAAGGCTCCAGGCCTATCCCTAACATTTCGATCCAGTATATTTCAAAATATTAGAACTTCAATTTAGGCTTTTCCTTCATTTAAAAAAAAATTACAAGTAAAAAATTTTTTCTCGGAGAGAGGTTTTATATTGCTTAAATTTTCGATAAAGTGGGAACTACTAATATAACTAATGTTTTTCCATTTTCTTTGATAAGTTATTTCATTAAAAACGTTATTTGTGGCATATATGCTTTGTCATTAGAATCACAGTAAACACCAATTTGTTTTTATTTTTATGCGTTCTCGATCTAAATAACAAACTCACTTTTTATTGCTTTTTTTTCACTCGAATTGTTTTCTTTTTTTTCCTAAAATCAACCAGCTTCGTTCAGTTTATCAACATTTTCATAACCTATTGTATATTCTGTAATACTTTTAGAAAATAATAATACTGCTTCCTTATCTGAACTTTTCGATCCTCTTCTTGATATTATTTTATTTCTTTTCTGGAAAATTTCTAATGTTTCCAACGTAAGGATAAATGTTTATCCATAAGTTCCGCAATATAGATTCGAATCGTTATTCGAATCGAATCATTTATAATTTGCTATTATTATAATGTATTGATAAAATTTCTCGGTCAGAATAACAAAACCTTTTATTACTAAAAACTAAAACTGTTCAAATTTTTCCAGATACAAATCAACTTTTGTTTGATATTATCGACAAGTGATCGCTCCAGGCAATAAAACGAATCTAATTAAACTTTAAAAAAAA
>CAUHTR010003012.1:0-50889 GCA_959609185.1 Schmidtea polychroa
GAATACTGAGCTGTTAAAATGGGTGAAAACCGCCAAAGGCCCATTTAAATGTTCCGTTTGCAAAGTCTCCACAAAAACTGTGAGAGGATATGATTTGCATACTACTGCAAGTCACAAAGACGTGGACATGCTTGAAGCCATCACAGAGTTATGGCAACGTTCTATTCAGAAAAAATAATAAATATATTTGATTTATTTACTTTTACATTTTCTTTTACGTCGACTGGAATTTTTATGTGGGTACGCAAATGGACGCAAATAGTCGACTTTCGGATTTATTTTTAATTGATTTGATTTCGAAGTTGCTATAAAAGGTAGATTTTTGTAATATTTAAAAAAAAGGTTTTCAAAGGTTTCGGTTTTTTATAATTTTGAATTGTTTTAAACTTTTATGCTTTAAGAAAGAAATTATGAAAGGTAGAGGATACAGTCTTAGAATCACTGCCGAAAGTGAATCTGTTCGAGACATTTAAAAAATACTTTTCGTATATAGCTCTTGATTTTGAACTTGTTGGCGTTAGTGAATTTTATTTAGTTGTGTTTAATCGATGTTTTTAAAGTGTTTAAAGTTTAACTTCACTTGATGTCAATTGTTTTTGGATGTAATTGCCTACGCATCCCGTCACGTTTCGTCAATGCGGGCGTAAAATAATATTTTGTCCAATACTCACGATATAGTATTTTCCTTTCCTATTATTTTACCAAGACCCAAAAGTAGAAAACTGAAAACTAAAATTTTGACTTTAATGACAAATAATAGTGAAATCCAAGTTGTATTAGATCAAGATCGTTAATAAGTGAAAATAATAGAAATTTCGAAAATTGTGGTATTGTGTTAATTAGAAAAGGTTTTCGCAATAAAGAAGACGAACGGTATAATAGCCCAGGAGTAATAACCAATAAAATACATGTAAGGAATAATATGAAACAATAATGCCAAATGGTAAAATATTAATAAGAAATTTAGAATGGCTCAAGGAATAAATTAAATAACGCTTAACCTAATTAATTAACTAATTTAAATATTGTGTATTAATTAATTTAGAATTTAATAGGTATGGAGTGTAAATAATAATTGTCAATATTATATTAATAATTATTTGTGTTATTTTTCAAGTCAGTTCTTTCTGCCTCTTCGTGTTCTTATTCAAACAAATAAATCGAAACCCAAAACTATTTGCACTTTTCTCCCAAAATAAATATAACTCGTTAAGCTATATAACTCGAGGGGCAATCACCTTTTCTGGTACGAGGAATAAACTTTTTCCAATTACTATATTTCGTTTTCTGATCACTGATATCCTGAAATCAAAGAGAAATAACTAAATACTTTTATTAACGTTTTTAATGGTTAGGCGCGTGTTGTTCTTACAAAAACACAATCTGTTAATGAAATGGCTGCTGTGATAAAAGATTTGTTTGTTGATGGTTGACCTCGGAATATACAAATTGATTTGGGTTCTTAAATTTAATGAAAATAATTTTTTAAATAAATATTTAGGTAAAGAATTTTATAACTATAAATTTGTATCTATGAATTTTATAATTTTGTATGATGTAAGCCTTAATACAGCTTTAATAAAGCCTTAATGTAGCTTAGTGGTAATAAGTTTCGACATTTCAGACAGTCGACGCACTTTTAATTTTTGATTTTAATGACTTCACGAAATTTTATTTTAATAAAATTGGGTTCTGCGTACTGATTTTGTTATAAATTTAAATTTTTGAGCATTCTGAGTAGTAGATGTCGAGAAAATGTTTAATTAATTATTAATTTAATTAATAAATAGTTACACAATAACAACAATTTTTGTATAGACCACAATAGTGATAGCTCAGTTGAAATAGCACTCATTACAACGCGAAAGACATTGGGTTCAAATTCCATGTCGGGCACTTTTTTTCAAACGGAAAATTGGTCAACGAAATCTCTAAGAAATTAAAAACATTTTTATTTAAGCAATCAAAGTACATTAGATAATTTAATTAATTTAAAATTACACATTTAATATTTTTGATAATAACTTTTAAAATAGTAATTGTTACAAAGTATATTATATATGAATCAAAAGATAATTAAATTTACAATAGAAATTATATTGAATTTATAAAATAGTGTCAGATTTGAAAGTTTAGTAAACAGGTATGAAGTAATTTAACACCAATTGAACATTTTGACGAATATAGTTTTAGATTTTAAGTATTGTTAATTAAATTAAGTATTACGAAATAGAAGATAAAATTTACTATTACAATCATCTGTGAACTTTAAAATAATATCAAAATTTAAATTATAATTCTCAAATTTTGGAACCTCGATACCGTGTGTTTTGATCCAATGAAAATTTGATTTAACATGTGGGAAATTAACAATAATAATTAGGATTGATTTTATGTGGAGCTTAACGAAAGTTTCGCTGAAAAGATGTTGATATATGTAATTAAAAATCCAGGTAATTTAATTATTAAGTAAAAAAATGAAATACTTAAAATTTTGATCAAAAAGTCATGGTAACTGTAACTGAATATAGGAAATTTAATTTGAAGTTATTTGTAATATATAGGCTAATTGTTATTATTATTATTATTGTTATTAATTTTATTATTTGTTTACAATATGCCAGGTAGTCGAGTAAAAATTTGAAAAATTTTACTTAAAAATTATTTTATAGTAGTGTTGGGTTTTATGATATCAAAATCAACCGTTGGTTACTCTGACTCCACGTGTTCCAAAATCAATAAACACAAACTCCCAACGTATATTTGTTTTATAACAATTCACAACTCTCAACAATTAATCACACTGCTGGTTAATCACAATTCTCACACAATTTCAGATCGGACTCCGCTCTGGAAGAACTCAACCTCGTACAATTAAAAAATTAGGTTTCACCTTTTGATTTAGATCCACTCTCTGATCCAATCTCCTTTGATGCTCCTTGTCTAATTCTTATCTAATTCTCCTATAATTCTTTTCTTCTTCTATTCTATTCCTTTAATTTCCTAATGTCCGTTTCTTCTTCCTTACCTAAGGCTATTGCCGATTATGTGAATGTTGAGTTTCCTTATATACTCCCATCATCGTTGTAATTGCCCCATTTTTGACCTAATTGGTTTTGACTTCTTTAGTTATCATTCCCTAATTGACTATTTCTGTTGACCCTCTTCGTAATTTCTCTTCTTTTGTTTACCCTCGTTTATCCGGTTGTATGGATAATTGGCCTCTGAATTCCTCGTTTGTTTACCCTTCCAAATTGACCGTGCTCGGGTTTTCTTCATCGCTCGGGTTTCCATTAGCCAATTAATTAATTAATATTTTACGTTTTTCCACGTCTGTCTGTTTTACGACCCTTTCTACACATTTTCTAACCATTTCTTGCTCACTGTCTTCTTCACCATCCCCTAATCTATCCCTCTCCCGTTTTCCAGCTTCAATTTCGATAACTTTTTACTTTATTCCACTTCCTCATGTATGCGCATTTTCCCATTTCATGTCTGATTGCACCCTTCTGTAGTTCTATTTTTATCATATCTTTCTTTGTCATTGCTTCTCTGCTTGACCGCCATTCAATTTCGGCTTTCCTTTTAATCTGAACTATATAATTTAATAATTTACTTTTAAAACCTCAACATATCTTCCCCTTAAAAAAAATTTCGTCCACGAAATATGTGATGCTTATTTAATTTAAAATTCAAATATATTATTATATTTTCTGAAAATTAAGTGACATATTGACATACCGACAATTCAGTCCCATTCGAGTCTTGTTCATTTTATTAAAATTCAACATTTTTCCTTATGTTTAAAAATCTAATTTTAATTTATTCGTGAATTTTCTCATTTAAATAGTTTCTTAAATTTTCAATCAAGTGTTTCATAGCATTTTATTTTCAAAGTTAAATATTTACTTTATTTATATTTAATTTATTTACGTTCAATAATATATTAAATTTCATCCAATAGAATAATTCTAAAATGTCAAAGACATAAAAATATCGAAATTGTAATTTAATTTTCAATTTAAACGCTATCATGAAAAATTTTAAGGTCTTAACTAATTTTCTTTATTGAACAGCTAAAATAATTCTACAGAATTTCTAAGATTTTTTTTTATATAATAAATACTTAGCATAAGCAGCTAAAAAATACCATTCTGGCTTTTTCAATTCTAAATTAAACTAAACTCACAATAAATAAAAGATAAAGATTGATACAATAATGGGGTATTTATTTAACAAATTATCCCAATTATTTAATGGCATGTGATTGCCTTAGGATTTTAAAAGCTGAAAAATTTACTGATAGTTTGAAATTTCGTTAGTTTTTTTATAAATTTTAAATACAATAACTTATAATATGACTTATTATTCATGAATTTAAAATATTTTAAAAATTTTAGTAATATGCAATATTTAAATATATTTTTTTAAAATTCAATGTTAGCAATATATGCGTGTTATTTGTAATTGTGGCGGTTTATGATATTTCCTGTAAATCGGTGGAAATAATCCAAGTTTTTTCAGGAGCTTGTATTGATGTAAAAGAATATTATGTAGGAAGTGCAGGAAAGTTTTTCCACGATGGTTGTAATTTTTGCACTTGTAGTTTCAGACCAGATACTCATCCAGGTGCAGCTTGTACAAGAATTACGTCATTTATTTAGTTCAGACAATATTTAACTGTAGACAGAAAGTAATATATTATATATATATTTAATAGATGTTTGTGAATCAAAGAGTTAAAACTAAATTTTGTACTCTGGATTTGGAATTATTGTCATTGTTGTTATTCTTTGTCAGCTGAGCCCAGTTTCCCTTTCTAGGGCAGGAGCATGTGTAACGCCAGATATGGGTCTGTCTTAACGCAAATTCTACAGAGATGATATTTGATGATGGCTGCGGAAGATAATGCAGGTAAGGAACTTTATTTCGGTATAGAAATGTATTATTATTCTTTTAATGTATCAAAAATAGTCGAGGCACTTGGTCAGCCGCTTGTCCTCCACGTTGATGTGATCCCCATATATTTATCAGACACAAAACAGAGATGATCTTAATGAACACCACAGAAACGCTATCAACAAAGCTGACTATTTGTTGGAAAAATTATCTCGAAAATAATCTAATGCCTTGCCTAAATTCAATAAATTTTATTTTTCTTTACTGCACTATTAAATATTTCATTATTTTTTTTTCATACTATATTTTCAAATATATAACCAAACTGTGTAGCGATAAAATTTATAAGTTTTCATTTATTCGTAACCTATATTTGATTTATTTTGTTTCAGAAATTTAGCAACATTCTTTTTTCAATACCTATTTGGCCTTTGTGAGACTACTTGTATATGTAAGGTCTTTTTTTGTTGTTTCCCATATCAATTCAAATTTTCGCTGCAGCAACTCACAGTGGTATTGTGGCTCATAATTTGTGAGTACCAATATTCAAGAGTATTCATATCCATTTCACTCTCATGTCATTTATTTAGGAAGTTTCATTCTCATTTGCTATACAAAAACTGTATACAACCGGTTTCAAAATTTAATAATTTTATACTGCGTGTTTATTTAGGACGCCATTATAAACGTAGCAATCAGTTAGAGTATGTTTTAGGTTCAGAATTCAACGCCGAAGCCTTTTTATATTTGTTTCTTATTTGCTTCATCATGATAACAGAAATTCCCGCCCAGATCCAATCTCAGCTTTTATGATTGTATGTCCGGATATCGACGGTCGATGATGAGTAAAGCGTCAGATTTTGTGTCGGTTTTATCCAATTTTAAATGCACATTTTATCAAATTTTAATGAACTCATTTTGTTTATTTACCAGTTATTTATTTTCTTCGATTACCTTTTAGATTATTTCTCCCAAAATTCAAGTTTATACCATGTACTCATTTTTTTGTTTATTGTTCAATTTAATTTTCGTTTGAATATATATTAATCACATTATTATCAAAAAATAATATGAAAATGGCGCTCTTCAAGGTTTTGATTTCTTCCATTTTAAATTCTCAAACGGACCCATGAATTGCAAACCTTTCCTCATTATATTAACAACAATAAGCATTATAAAATTTAGTTCATTAATAATAAGTTGAAGAGTTTATCAGTGGCTGCTGTTATCTCTCATTTTCAACTTATTGTTATTGGTGCGAATTGGTGGAAAGATATTCAATTTTAGGTTGTCTAAAGAAAATTACGCATTATATATATACACATACATACATATACATACATACATAATTTATATATTTGAACACAACATTGCATTCCTTTCTTCAGTAATTGTTTTAGAATTTAAATCATTTGTCTTAGGTTACAAATTTTTATTTTATTTATTTGCTATCATTTTTTTTGCTATTATTATTAAATTTTAATTTTATTAATTAATTAATTTTTTTTTCGTTTAGCCTTTCTCATTATTTTTGGTACTTCGTGGACGAAAGTGAGGTTTTTATTGTAGATATTTATTAATAGCAATTATTACATTATTTTAATCTACCGCGTTCATCTCTTCATTCTTACTAGTAGATCATTCCTGTCCCTGCATCTGCATTCTCAACAATATGATTTCAGCTTCGAATTGGAAAAAGAGAATTTCCATCCTTTCCAGCTTTCTTTTACAAATCATATCTTCTAGTTCCAAGTCGTCAATTTTCCTCTTCATTGCTTTCATTTTTCTTCTCATTTCTTTCATTGAGTTTCGACACTCTTTGATTGACTCTTCCTCTCGGGCTTCCTGAAGTTAAATATAATTAAAGTTTTCTTAAACACTCTTTATCGCGCAAGGTCAAGCACACCATAGCAAAGTCAGACCAAACAAAGTAACAAATCTACATTCATATAACTATGCTAATTTATAAAATTTGTTTACACGCATGTAATTTTATAATATAGTTTTTATACAGTGGTTTTGATCACATTGAAAGATTCGAGTCGTAAGTCATCTATAGATGCTGTCTATTTCCACACAAAATGATTGTTATTACTCTTAACCTAAGCGATAGTATGAGGAATGCTGTCAGTATGAGGTATATCAAATATTCACAGATGATTAAAGTTTAATCAATCTCAATTTGAATCCGCTTATTCATTAGACGATTGTTAAATTGATATTGACTTGTAGAAGTTGGACGTGTAATGTTTATGTCGGATTTCAGCTTTGGCACCATTTTTGTCTCCACTAAAGTTGTTTGCCATCGATATGGCTCGATTATCCGTTGTTGGTATTTAATTTTTATCAGGTAATCATATTCTAAATTAGGAGTAATAAATGAAAAATAACTTTTACCGGCATCGAACAAAACGATAATTTTTGTCCACTACTGATAATGCTTCTTTTCTCGATTTCCGAATTTTGATATGCTATCGCTAATTTTTTTGAACTGTAAAAACTACTCGATTTGACTCGTTTTCCCAATGGTTTAACTGGTTGTCAACTTTAAACAATGACCATTTATTTTCTATCACTTTCTCATTGTTATATAATTCATTTGTTTTTACTTTCTCTCTAATTTGATTGTTGAAATTTTCAAGAGTGTATGTCTCGTTTTGTTTATTCTTCCAATGGGGCTTAAAATTTTCCTTTAGCTCTCGTGCCACGAAAGTATTTTTGTCATAATTCGGTGTGAATTCGGTAAGTTATTGATTTCTATTTGTACCGTTGTAACTAATACTTTATTACTATAATTAATTAAAGATTTATTTTTGGTAAATATTTGTCGGAGTTTCGTGTCCCTTTTTGCTTCCTTTTGTTTTACAAAAATATCTTGATATCTCTTTAACCTTTCTTTGAAATTTTTCCTCTGCTTTTCTTTCAAATCATTACTCACAATTTCATATTCTTTATAAATTTTCACATTTCTGGGAATTTTACCAACCTTTTTAAAATCACTTTTGTTTCAATCAAATCATTTAAATCTGTTTTTACATCGCTTAAATCGTCTTTTTCTGTTAACTCACACTTTTCCGCTCACGGTTATTTGATTTATCAGTATTACCAATTTCAACAAACTTCAATTCGCATTTTATTTCTTCCGTTTTTATCGGCTTGTCATTCATATTATAAACTTCTTGATTTACTGCATCAGTTTCATTGACATCAGTTACATTTCCATTTCGCACTTCATGTAAAATTTTGTTTTTTGACTCAAAACCTTTCAACTTAGCTTCATTTAGCTCCTCAGATAATTCAGTTTTAATTACTCTAATTTCATCATCTTCCTCTTTCACGATTCTAGGCCAGTGAGTTACATAAAACCACGTTTTCAGACATATCATATTTTGGCTTCGTTGCATAAACATTATTTATGTGATTTGGATTAAATCCGTAATTAACTAGATTTTCGTTATCGTCTAACTCTATTCCTTTGTAAGTCAGTACAATAATTCCACTATTTCCCATTGTTTCTGCAGCTGTTTGTCGTAATTTTGACACCTTTACGCTCCAGTGCTCTTGAAAGTATTCTACTTTCCCATCAATATTTAGAGCTATCAATAATGATTTCGAATTACACTCCGGTTCTCTGTAATCATGTTTTAATTTCCGTAGAGTTTCCTTTAATCTGGTTTGATATTTCGTTTCTTTATGAATATGCGACAAAATACATTCGAACAGCTTCTCCTTACCTTTTTCATTCATTTTTGAACTCATCACTAATTCAAGACATTTATTGATCTCGTCCTCATCTCCAATATATAACATGTCTCGCAAATCCCGTAAAATTTCGTTCCAATTTTTAAACTCTGAATTTGAATAACTAAAAGTATTCAAAATTTTTACCTCATTTTTTAATCCAGGGATTAAACCACAATCTACCAAGTATTCCTCATCCCTCAGTTGTCCCATTTGCCATTGTGTCAATTTCACGCTGCCTTTATTGTATTTAGCCAGAATAAGCATTGTCAAATCTTTGATTTGTCCATAAGGATTGATAGAAAATTGAGCTTTAATACCATTGATGTCTGTGGTCTCCAAGATAAT
Source organism: Schmidtea polychroa (assembly GCA_959609185.1). Classification (NCBI taxonomy): domain Eukaryota; kingdom Metazoa; phylum Platyhelminthes; order Tricladida; family Dugesiidae; genus Schmidtea; species Schmidtea polychroa. Next base: position 8,989 of record CAUHTR010003012.1, read on the forward strand.
ATTATCCAAATCGTTTTTGGATCTTAATGCTTTTCCAAATGCTCTCATTAATTTAGCAATTTCTTCATCTTGGAGTATGCTGTAAAGTTTAGAACATAAGTTCAATGCACTTTTCAATTTCTTATGACTAAGTTGGATCTGACTTAACTCTGTAACCCACTCTTTCAATCTTGGATTGTTTGTTTCCATATTTTCGAGCCATCTTTCCATTTTATTTAATAACAACGTAGCCTTTTCGTTCAACAAGTCATTTTTTACTTTATTAGCAAAGTTTTCCGAAATATTTTCGTACGCCAGAGTCTGCTTCGTCGTCAAATTCAATTTTCGACATCAACTTGTCTAATTTTTTTTTCATTTCTCGAACTTCATTTTCCATCTTTTCTTTAAAGTCGTCTTTTTGAGCATAAGCTACATTGGCATTGATTGATTCATCTTGAAATTTACTTGATTTCTTGGGATATCTAGAAGGTGATATAGTTCTTGAAAAACTATTTCTGCTAATGTGGCCCATTTTTCCACATCGATAATATTCAATGTCACCATTGTTTGGCTTATTTTCAGTAAATCTTCCTTCGGGACTCATATTTCTACCATTTTTGAACCAACATTGATTTGAATAATGTCCAGGCTTCTTGCAAAACTCGCACACAATATTATTCGATATCTCGTTTATTTGATTGCTAAAAAATGCTTTATTAACTTCCAATTTATTACCAAATCTTGGAGAGCTGTTTGGTTGAATTGGTTCTTTTGATTCCCATTGATTCTTTACTGGAGTTATCGACCTTTCTCTTTTCTCGGCATTTGCGGAAAATACTTCAGATTTTCTGGTACTTTTTAAATTCAATTCAATTTTCATTGCTTTCTTCACGAGTTCATCGAAATTCGAAAATTCAACGTATCATAGTGCTTATTTTATTTCAGGACAGGCTCCAGTTATAAATTAATCTTCTAGCAATTCTCTGACTTGTTTCACCATCTCCACTTGTTCAGGTTTTACTTCGAAGGCGAATTTGTATGCGAATTCACTTACCGATTCATTTGGATTTTGTACTCTGGCATAAAATGTTTGTCGCATTATCCTTTTAATATCGCCTCCCACCAATTTCATTGCCATAGCGTCTTTGAGTTTGGCCCAATCATTTCCAACTATCTTTCTATGTACTTGCTGCCAAGCTTCTCTCGCAGCTCCTTTTAAATAGAGTGGGAATCTTTGTACTATTATTGCTTGTGACCACCCATAGGCCGAAGCGTACATATAGTAATCGCCCATGAAATCGGCAAAATCAACCGGGTCTCCTCCATACTGATTCACCGGTAATTTTTGACAACTGGCAAAATCTATCATCTCAGCGTTCTCTCTGGCCATCTTTATTTTTCGGTTTCTCAAATTGTATTCACTCACTGCTAAATATTAAAATTAATAATCAATAATTACTACCTCTTCCAATTTCCAATTATTTTCAAATTTTTTATTACTTTAATTTTCTTCACCTCTTTTCACTCTTCAATATTCGCCCACCAACGTTTGATCACGTCGGGCTCACCAAAATATATGTTGGGTATTATGATATCAAAATCAACCGTTGGTTACTCTGACTCCACGTGTTCCAAAATCAATAAACACAAACTCCCAACGTATATTTGTTTTATAACAATTCACAACTCTCAACAATTAATCACACTGTTAGTTAATCACAATTCTCACACAATTTCAGATCGGACTCCGCTCTGGAAGAACTCAACCTCGTACAATTAAAAAATTAAGTTTCACCTTTTGATTTAGATCCACTCTCTGATCCAATCTCCTTTGATGCTCCTTGTCTAATTCTTGTCTAATTATCCTATAATTCTTTTCTTCTTCTATTCTATTCCTTTAACTCCTAATGTCGGTTTCTTCTTCCTTACCTAAGTCTATTGCCGATTATGTGAATGTTGAGTTTCCTTATACACTCCCATAATCGTAGTAATTGCCCCATTTTTGACCTAATTGGTTTTGACTTCTTTAGTTATCATTCCCTAATTGGCTATTTCTGTTGACCCTCTTCGTAATTCCTCTTCTTTTGTTTACCCTCGTTTATCCGGTTTCTTGGATAATTGCCCCCTGAATTCCTCGTTTGTTTACCCTTCTAAATTGCCGTGCTCGGGTTTTCTTCATCGCTCGGGTTCTCCATTGGCTTGGGCTTTAAATTAGCTCGGGTTTCCCATTAGCCAATTAATTAATTAATTAATATTTTACGTTTTTCCACATCTGTCTGTTTTACGACCCTTTCTACACATTTTCTAACCATTTCTTGCTCATTGTCTTCTTCACCATCCCCTAATCTACCCCTCTCCCGTTTTCCAGCTTCAAGTTCGATAACTTTTCACTTTATTCCACTTCCTCGTCTTCCACTTCCATGTCTGATTGTACCCTTTTGTAGTTCTATTTTTATCATATCTTTCTTTGCCATTGCTTCTCTGCTTGACCGACATTCAATTTCGGCTTTCCTTTTAATCTGAACTATATAATTTAATAATTTACTTTTAAAACCTCAACAGTAGCATATATAGCGACAAAAAATAATAAGTAAATTTTTTATGACCATTAAACATGGTGATCTAAAATATTTTATTAAATAAGCATATTTATTACAGTAAAATACTTTACTAAATAGTCTTGAAATTTCTCCTAATACAAATACATATAAATATATTTGTGGTAAACTGGTGAAGGCCTATAGATAATTTATCACCTTAACACAATGTTTCCCAATCTTTTTTTACCTAACGACACATAAATCAAGGTATTCAAATTATGCGACAAAACTAAGTATAATATCCACATATCCTAACAAAATATTTACAATAAAAATTAACAGTCTTTCATTTTATTTATAAAAATTGCAGAATAAAAAGTAAAAAATTAATGTGAAGTATGCGCCTGGTGTTCTGAACACAATTTATTTATACGTAGTGGAATTTTTAATAAAGCCACTTTTAATTCCTCTTCAACAGACAACAGTCTTTCTCGCTTTTTACCTTTTATTTCGTAATGTATTAAGAAGAACTTTTGAACAATACGATTGATTAATATTTTTAGAGAAAACCAAATATTTTAGAAAACAATTTTTTTTTCCGAATTGTAATAAGTAGCTTTATAACAATAAATATTCTTTACAAATGACAATAATATATTGGTGGGAAAATCTCATTTGACCCTACAATATAGTTTTATTTTACAATATTAAGATCGCCAACATCACCATTAATCAGGTATCTATTACCATGAGGGTAATCAGCTTGCGGCGGCTTAGAAAGATAAGTTACAATAAAGGTAAGCGTCTTTATGTAGTAATATAACATGCAATAGTCAGTTAATCAAATTAAAATATGCCTTGAAAAATTTCTTAGCAAAGAAGCTCGCAGTTAAATAGTTATTCTAAATTTCAATCAAGAAATTTATTGTTATTGATAAAAAAGATAAATGAATAATAAAGACTCAAATCATAACAAAACAACCATTACCTTGTGGTGAATTTAGTTGGGTTCTTGATGGATTTGATTTAATAATGGACGAATGTAGGAATTTAAATCTTGAATCTTTGTCTTATGGATACACTCTTGAAGTTGATCTTGTAATTTCTTCTGAGCTTCATGATAAGTTGGACGATTTCCCTATAGCTGGTGAAAAAATGAAACCTGCTGGGTCAAAGGTTGAAAAATTATTATTAACTCATCTTCCAAAATCTAATTATGTGATTCATTGGAGATTATTAAAATTATATTTGGAACTTGGTGTTAAAGTAACACGGGTAAATAGGGGTGTAAGATTTAAGCAATCTCCAATTTTTAAAAAATACATAGATACCAATAGTGAATTAAGAGCAAAAAGCATAAATAATTTAGACAAAAATTATTATAAATTGTTAAATAACAGTTTATATGGCAAAACAGTAGAAAATTTAAAGAGAAGAATGAATCTTCGTTTTTGTACTACCAACGGTAAATTAGTTAAATATTCTTCAAAACCAACGTTTAAAAAATCCATTAAAATAGATGATAATTTAATTGCCGCTTTATTAAATTCAGATTCTATATGTTTAGATCGACCAAGTTACATTGGTCAGTCTGTACTTGATCTATCTAAACTTAGAATGTATGAATTGCAATATAAGGATCTGGAATCATTTTGCAATGAGTTTAATTGTAAAATTAATATCGTTGCAAGTGATACAGACTCTTTTTTCCTGGAAGTAATTAACTGTAAACTTGAGGTTCTTTTACCTGCAATGATCCCAGATAATTTATTAGATACTTCCAATTACGATAGTTGTCATTCCATATATAGTAAGAACCTTGATTCAGTCATTGTGGTGAATTATGAGGTTAATTCGCGTTTGTGTGCGCTTTCTACTTTGTTGGATTGATTTGTGTGCACACACAGACGCGAACACTTGTGACTATTATTATTGTTTCCGCTGATTTTGGCGTTTTTTGATCGCGTCTATGTGCGCGTTATTAGCAGACTGCTATTCGGGGTAGTGTGCGCACACAGACGCGAAGAGTTGGTAAATTCTAATTTTTTTTAATGATGGTATTGATTGAATTTTTGTAGAATTGAGTTGAATTTCGCCTTGTGACTTTGTGTTTTCGAGAAATTGATTATTGGATTTGAATTCCTGGTTTTACATCGAATTTTGGGATTTTGATGTCTATTTGATTTTAATAAAATTGATATTCGGATTTTCTTCAATAAATTCAATTAATAACTCTAATTGCAATGCTCTTCAATGCAACAGGGACGTTCACATATCTCAGGATGGTAAATGTGTGACGTGCAAGGATGGATTTATTGAAAGAATTGAATCTGACAACTCAATGGAAAATGATGCTGATGCATTGATGATGCATTTTCATATTATTCGTCATGTTCCTGTTGGAAATACTACAAACGAAACTGATGGTTCCTTTTTTATGACAGAAACTGACAGAAGTGTTGATGAAGCTAACAGAAATATACAGAAATACAACAATTAAAACTGTTATTAAACTTTGTACGGAATGTTATGCAGCAAGTGCGGAAAAGCAAGATGTATTTGAAAAGTATATGAAAGAATTTGGCCAAAATTTACGAAAATTCAAATGATTAGACCCGATATTTATTAAAACGAATGCATCAGACGGCACCAAATCCGAGTATCAAATTGAAGCATACGAAAAAACACGCGAGCTAAAAAGAGAAATAATGCACAAATGTGAAGTTTGGGCAGTAGAATTTAGATTTATGGGCCAAGTGTTGGAAGACGACGAATTTTTGATAGATTGTGGATTGATCCCCGGTGTTGAAAATGAGATACAAATAATGAGCATAATTGCCAATGAAAAACCAACCAAATAAGATGTCTATAAAATTAAATTTGAATTAAATGAAGCATTAATCAAGTGAGATACAGGTGATATTATTGATAAATTAAATAATAATTTGAATTTAGAATTTGAAGTGGAAGATAAATTAAAAATTTTAGATTGTGTCAGACCCTATGTAAATTGTGATAATAAATATAGTGAAATGAAAAAAAGCTTATTCGTAAATTTGGACAAGAATTTAGAGAAAAAGGAGTTTATATTGAGCCATTCGTAATAATGTTAAAAATAAATGATCAAAAAGTGGAATGTACCAAGAGCATTGGTGTACGAAAGTGACTAAAATACGACGGAGAGCAGCAGAAATTATGGACAATGATGGAATAATTGTATTGACATACAAAGATTTGAGTTAAATGATGATGAGTATTTATTTGATTGTGGCTGCGTACCACGAAAATTTGATAAAAATGGATCTTTGACGAATCAGGAAACGTTTATTAATGACTTAGTTGCGAGGAAACAATTTGAATTAAAGGAAGTAGAAGAAAGCTTTAAAATGGAATTACCAAACTGGAAAAATGAGATAATGAGTAATGATGATGAGATGCACGATGAACAAGAAATGAGACGAGATGAAATAGAAAATGAAACTGGAGAGATTATTGTTAAAAATGAGATGAAGACTGAAGAAGATGAAATAGAAAATGAAGCGGAGCAGATTATTGTTGAAAATGAAATGAGAACTGAAGTTAAAAATGAGGCATATATGACCAAGATGACGACTTGATAATGTTATTAAAGAAAAACAATGCAGAAATTTGTATGAAATAAGATGTAAAATAATACAAAATTTTCAATAGGAGAAAGATCAGAAAGACTCAAAGAAAACTGAGAAAATTGTACGTGCTCTAGTAAACGAATTATATGGTGAATCAACAGAGAGAATACAAGTTGAGAAATATGTGAGAAAAATCGCAAAGAAAATTAAAAAGAGATTTTGTGTAGTGTTAAAACAAGCAAAAGAAAGTATGGAGTTTTGCGATGACAGTATGATAACTCAGATGATGACAAGAGAAATAGATAGAGATATCATATTAACAATTATGAGTTATATTTTGTTAGAAATAGGAACATATGATTACTCAGATTTGGAAAAACAAGAGGAAATAATTAAAACGGCGAATAGAATTTTACATAAACATGTGGCCGCATGGATAAAAGAGAATAGAGGTTGGAAGAAGCTGATTAAACAAAAAATTGAAACTGTTGTAAAAATAAGAGAAAAATATGATGGTGTATTAAAAATAAAACCCATAAAAGTTCCGTTTTTAATGTTTATGATCTTAATATTATGTGCAATTATAACTATAACCTCTTTGTTAATTGCATATGATTGCACTCAAATAAAGATTGGGAAAGTTTATTCTATAATGGATTGGCAATTTGCGACAAAATTAAAGACAATTCAAAAACTGTATAATTTTATACATATTCATCTTCGGACAAAAGTGTGGAGGAATGTTGTCGTAATCAAACCGATGATGAAGAAAATTTATATGTATCGGACAGCCAAAGAACAGCAAAAAAATCAAAATAATTTTCCAAAACCATGAAATTGAGATATTGAGTAAAGGAAAATCTTTTGTCAAAAATGGAAATCTACAGGAACCTCTTCATGGTTATGAAACCTGTACGAACAATCAATGGTCAAAATTAGAATCTAAAGCTGAAATAAAATACCTTAATAGCAAAACAAATCGTGTTCAAATGCAGATTTATAAGGAAATAACTGCATCGTACAAGGCAAAGGATGGCAAAAGGGAAAATGTTTTTATAAATAATAAAATTCAGGAAGTGTTGGACGGACATCAACAACAAGCAAAGGGTAGCCTTCAAAATTCAAAACTGAAAGCAACATCAAATGAATTTATAACGAGAATTATGCATTGCAAGCGAAAAACCAACGCTGACCGGTGGCAGATCGTGTTCATCGAAAAAAGACATATTGATATTCATAATAATAAATTTTTTGAGAACATAACTATTAATCAAAAGTTAAAGTTATCATTGACATTCACACGTGTAAAGAACAACAGTCTATCATTAAACTGTAAAGAGAATCTATTTATTGGCATTCTATTCATTTATATTGTGATCACTATGACTATAGAAAAGAAGGACAATCATATATACGACTTTCAGTATTCGGATCCCCGGAGATCAATGTGGGTAGAGTCATGGGTGTAGTAAGATATGATTTCATTGCATCATATTGATATTGTAGAGTATTTCTTTCTTTTATACCTTTTATGATTATGCTCAAAATGACTAATAATAATCTTGTAATGTGACTATTCGTGTTATCCTTCATGTGAATAAACGGGTTGAGCGGTTGCATTGCTGATGGGAGAATTGGGATATAAGAGTATGGTTGTTTTCAGATGACTTTACAAAATTTTAACAGAAGAAAATGAGAAAAGGAAAATCAAATGGGAAAATCAATACGACTAAAGAAACCTTAAAAATTCAAATCGGACAAGAATAGGGAACGAAGGAATGAAGGTATGGTTAATTGAGCTGCAGTGGAAGTCAATAAAAATAATACAGTATCCGAATAAAATTTAAGCATCCTCAATTACTTTATTTTGTTGTACCCTGAAAAATCTTTATAAAGCATTAAATGAATAATAAACGCAAGCTTAATGAGATAATTAAAAACTAAATAGTAAAGGCAACAAAAATCAATAATCAATTAAGTCATAAGCAATTAATATAGTTGTAAAATTTAATTCAATAAAATATAATATTATATAGTATAATAAAAATTTCAATACCAATATGGTAGTAGTAAGAACCCTATGGGGAGCTACTCAAATAAATAAAAATATGAATAAATAAATATATATAATTTTGACTTAATAAAAAGGCCTTGAAGTTTCCAGATCACGAACTTCGGGATCTGAAGACTTCATGGCAAAATTTCCTCGTCGCCTGCAGCTTGGCGTAACCAGCGTGTGAGGTAATTTGAAAAATATTGACATAAATAATAAACCCTACGTATAAAAAAGAATGAGCAATAATATATAATTGTATTTCTATAGCTATTATTATTATCGATATTATAATTATTATTATTATTTTTAATTAATAGTATTACTGTTATTATCACTATCATTACTATTACTATGATTATTATAAAAAAACATTACTACAATTATTACCCTCATTTTCAGTATTTTAATATCATAACTATGATAATTGTCCTAAATTAATTTTATCAAAATTCACATTTTAAAAAAAAATTTGGAAATTTCAAAGTAAAAAAAATTTTTTTATAACATAACAATAACCACACATTAATCTCCTGGAGGCCGCAATAGTTACTAGTTCATTAAAATTATTGTATTAAACCATGATTAATGCTTTATATAAATACTTTTGGATTCCGTTCCAAAACTAATCTTCAATCAATTTTGCTTTGTGTTCTGCACAAATGCCTTTTTCGCCAACTCAGTTGTATTTACTTATTCTCCTACTGATTCTTGTAACTTGATTAATGTGTCTTGATATTTTTTGAAAGTCGTCGTCTATTACTATTTCAGCTCTCAAATTTCGTACAAGTTGACCAAAATTATATCGGTTACACTCTAAATTATTACATGCATGTAACGCATATCTTTGTAAATATAAGGAGATTCTCATTTTTAACTCATCAAGCGTCTAACCGCAAGCATCTGCGTACTGAGAAATTTCAGTGAAAATATCATCGAACCTTTCAGGCTCTCCACTATATGGCTCTACTGGTAAAATTTAAATAAAGTTATTATTATTATTATTATTATTATTATTATTATTATTATTATAATTATTATTATTATTATTATTATTATTATTATTATTATTATTATTATTATTATTATTATTATTATAATTATTATTATTATTATTATTATTATTATTATTATTATTATTATTATTATTATTATTATTATTATTATTATTATTATTATTATTATTGTTGAGGATACCTAAATAATAATTTATAAAGAAATAAATAAAATTACTTGTGGGAAGATCGCCATGACAAACGGGACGATCTATAGAGACTCAGAAAAGGAAACGGAAATAAAAAGAAATTCAAAATTAGAAAGATAAAAGAAATAAAAGGAATCAAACAGGAAAAGGAAAAACAAGGTCAGTACTAATTAATTAGTACAAAAAGGAAAAGGAATTTTGAGATCGGGGAAAAAGGAAAACAACAATATCCTTATCTCGACAGCTTGCCAGTGATAATAGAATTGATGGGAGAAGGCGGCCAAACAAGAAAGGAAAAAGGGAAAAACAACTTGACAGCTGTCAGAGATAAAAATGGGACAGTCGGGGAAAGCTGTTGAAGGAAAGTGGGAAAACACTTCATTATCTGGAGTGCCACAAAAGAAGCGAACTATATAAAGGAAAACTGGAGAACAAAGGAAAGAACAAAAGGGAAAACAAAATTAGAATAAAATTAGAGACAAAGTGACGTGAAATTGAAAACGATTTGAGAGATAAAATTATTGGGGGAAATTAGACGTTGGACAAAACTTTTTGGACAAACGATTGTCAAAAATAATTGTAAAGGAAATATTTGTCGAAAATAATTATTGGAGAAGAGTTGAAGAAAAGAATTAGTTGAATAATAAAACGAAAAGAAGTTATTGATTATTTGAATAAAGTTTGGAAGAAAGTCAAAGAAAACAACCAGCTCAAAATCCCAGGTTAGAAATAAATCAGTAATTTGTGATCTTTTATTCCGGTGTTACACATAAGTGCTATTTCCTCACCGACTGTTGTAATAAGCATTGTATAGTCACCAAGCAGGGTGTTGAATTTATTGTCAGTGTCAAGTGAAAGTTTATTTGTGATTATCAATAAAGATTCCTGTTGTCAAGTGTTATTTGTGAATTATATAAAGACACGCTTGGAGTCAGAGTAACATTAAATTTTATCACCAGCTCAATAACACAACATTATTATTATTAAAATTGTAGATTAAAACAAAAGTTAAACATTGTGTAATCACCGATTAACATGTAAATATGAAAAATGATAATAAAAATAATAACTAGTAATAAAAAATGAAATTAGTTAATTAAAAGTAATTAAAATGAACTAAAAATAAAATAACCAATGAAGAATTAATAATTAAAAAAAGTAAAAAATTACCGAAAATTTGACGGGCCAAGGTCACTCGCTATAGAGAAATAGAGAAGCGTGAAAATTATAAAAGTTAAATTATCATTATCAATAAATATTTTACAAACATAAAATTACAATATTTGAAATTCTAAATATCTCGATTAACATGTTTGCAATTTATTTTAAAAATACAAAAATTTTACACAATTTTCAAATTGAATATTAAATATTTTTATAAATTTTGCATTTGATATTGTTTATTCTTTATAAGATTTGCCCTTGAGAAAATTCAGATTTGTTTAAATGTAAAACTTTAAATTTAATTCTATAAAAAAATTTTTTTCAAGACGTCTAAAATCTCTAGGACAAGAAGAAAATACAGTTTAGAAAGGTAGTGAGTGAATTTCCTAATGAATTACAGAAGGGTCTAGGACAAGGTTCCAGTTCTCTATTCTCACTTTATCATCAATCAGCATCAACATTGACAAAGTTTATCTTATTCACAAATCATTTATTTACAAAAGAAAATTATAATTAAATATCAGAAAAACCTATAAACAAGCTGCAAATTTATATATAAAATTACATAAAAATTGTTAATAAATTGTTAAAGTTTTAATAAAATATTTCGAATAGTAAAAATTTCCCTTGATAAAATTCTGAATATGAAATAAATATTAAAAATTATATTAAAATTTAAAACTAAAAATTTTATTTATAAAACTAAACATTTTCAAATTTCATTTTTTATTTATAAATTTTATTTTTAATTTGTTTTATTAATCAATTAAAATAATTTTATTGAAGCATTTTCAGTATTATTTAATTTTTAACTAATTTTTCTAAATTTTATTTAAATAGATTTTTGCAGACGTTGATGATTGGGGGTCTTTAAGCAGTTAGTTTTGGTTTACGGTAGCTCTCTTCGCAGGCAATATAACAAATTCCTCCTATCTTCACTGCATTGATGGCGGTGCTACTCGTCATGAACCTACCTCATGCAGTTATCCATTTGTATGCCGGGGATACTTGACTGGCTTATCACAGGCCTTTACCGTCCTGTCTACGGTAGCTGTCTTCGCAGGGAATATAACAAATTCCTCCTATCTTCACTGCATTGATGGCGGTGCTATTCGTCATGAACCTACCTCATGCAGTTATCCATTTGTATGCCGGGGATACTTGACTGGCTTATCACAGGCCTTTACCGTCCAACCTCATGTGGCTTCATGATAATCGTTCTTGGTGGTCTCACAATGTATCGCACTACGTCGATACCTCTTATAAGGGTTCTGAATTTCAACGTTTTGCTCTTATCATATCCCATTTTTTACTGCTTTCGTGACAACATCAGAGTCCCTTCTTTTATTTTTTTTCTTTTTAGGACCTGACATTCACACTGGATTAGGTAGGATACATGAAGCTTTTCAGCAAAATCAACAGCGTAGATTAGACTAGTAATGCCATCTAATTCATGTAATTTCTATGTAATTTCCTAAACCGGATTCCTTACTAAATTCTTTTTTCATTTAACGGTCCCTCCAAAAAAAATCAAATTTTATTTTATCAACATCTTCTTGGCTTCTAAAAAGACCACCAAATAGGCAGAACCCCTACAAGGATTAATAATAATAATAATAATAATAATAATAATTACATTAAAAAATAACAATATTAAAAACAGGTTATTAGGGTATTTACTGGTCTGTTTAAATAGGTTAAGTTAGATAGTTTAGATTTTAAATTTTAAGGTTTTTAGGAATTGATTATTTTATTTGTTTTAATTTTAAGTATAGTTAATTTTTGGTATAGGTATTTCAAGATAAATATAGTTAGTATATACTTGTGTGATAATAATATTTATTTACTAGATTAGTTTTATAAATAATAGCCATAATACACAAATAAAATAAGATAATGCTTTGAGTACATATTATATAACAATATCTGGGTTTCAAGGTTGGTTTAACAAGAGACACATGATAAATTTAAGGGATGAAATATAATAACCATAGAATGCATATAAATAAGAGATGCTTTGGCTACAAGAGATAATATATATATAATTGAAATAATTGATTCGACTCTTGTACCTTACTTCAAGCTGTAGAAGGTCTTCAAGCATTATTATTTTGGTTGATATACCATATTGGCGAAGCAGACGTCGGGCGGATTTTTTAAATTTCGAGAAGATGGAGAAAGTTGGGCAGCTTTTAGATATTCGTCAATGGATGATACAAGTCCAAGACCTCCAAGCTTACAGTTGCATTATCTTATCTCCAATGGATCTTTTAATACCCTGTTTAATTTTAAAGTCGAATCCATATTGTTGTATTTCAGAGCTACGAAGGATGTTGGGTGGAGAGTCAAGAATGTTATGGTTTATAACACAATTTCTAAAAGTAAAGTTCAAGCGGGAGTGGATGAAGACTTTAAAGGCGTTAATTTTTTGCGAAGGATGTAGATGAGAGTTGAGAATTTTGTTTGTGTCCTGAATTGCAGAGCCAAGTCTTTCTTTGATGCAGTGTTTAGTTTTATGGGAGAAGTCTACCCCTAGATATCTGTACATATTAGAATCATCAATTTTTGGTAAGGTTTCGCCATAGAGTAGAATGGGTTGGTAGTTGCAGTCATGATCAATGTGGAAGTATCCAGATTTCGAGGGTTTAAAACGAAGGTTGACTTTTGTTGCAAGGGAAACATTAAGAGATAGGGCCGACTTGATATTGGAGTAATAATCAGATATGAGCACTATATCATCATCATATGCAAGGATACTAATGTTGTGATTATGAAAAAGAAAAGGATGAGTTTGTAAAACATTGCATAGTATGAAATCAATGGATAGACAGAACAGAGCCATGGACAAGGGGCAGCCTTGTTTCAGATGTGCCAGAGATGAGTTCGTGTGGAATAGATCCAAAGGCATCTGCTACTATCGCATATGGATTTAGCAATATGTCCTTGGCATTTGAGATTGATCCATTTTTCTGCATGTATTAAGCCTATTATTGAGTGGAGTTCTGGTGATGTGTTGTTGAGATTTGTGGAGAAGAAATAATTGATCCTTTCTTTGTATTTTATTTCCAGCTGGTACATGTCATCTAATAAGACAATTTTGATATGAATTCCATATTTTAATCTTAAGAGGTCGACGGATTTCCTGAATTTAGAAAAGAAAGATTTATACCCAAAGTTTTTTGTAGTATCACCATTGATCCATGATAAGGCAGCCTCTATATTGCCATTACCCCGTGATAGTGCAAGTTCAATTAGTACTAGATTTTGGAAGCCTGTATCAGAAGAATTTAGTGCCCGAGCAAGGTGTACAATACTTTGTATGAGATATTCATCAATGGATGAGGTCAGTCCAATACCTCCCATTTTTACTGATGCGTATATGAAATGATTGTTAATTTGGAGTAATTTATCTCCTAAAGATGTTTTGATAAGCTTACGAATCTTCTGGTCAAAACCTTTTTGGGGCTCTCTATTTTTGATGATTTTGTCCTTATGAGAATCAAGGACACCATGAAGGATCTCACAATTACGAAAAGGAAAGATAAGACGAGAATGGATGAAGATTTTAAAGGCATTTATTTTCTGTGATGGATGGAGGTGGGATTCAAGAATTTTTTTTGTATCCTTAACAGCAGTTTCAAGTCTGACGTCTATGTTGTGTCTTTTTTTGTGGGTAAAATCAATTCCCAAGTATCTATACAAATTGGAATCATCTATTTTTGGAATTATTTCACCATATAGTTTTATCGGAACGTAGTTCATTTCATGATTTATATGAAAATAGCCAGAGAGTCATAGATAGGGGGCATCCCTGTTTAACTCCCCTAACTACGCCATTATACATATTTTTGATAAGTTTAATAGATTTGAAGTCAAGGCCCATCGTAGATAGAGTGTGCCAAATGAGGTTATGTGGCATTGAGCCGAATGCGTCAGAAATATCTAACCAGATAATATGCAGATCCTTCTTGTTTCTGAAGGCAGAGTCCTTAATTAGTTGTAGGATGAGGTTATGTTCTGCACAACCGTCGGAGGCTCCTATGGCTTTTTGATTTCTAGATATAAGGTTTCCTTCCTTAATCCATCCAAGAAGTCTATTGTTTAGTAGAGATGAAAATACTCTGTAAGCAGTATTCATTATGGAGATTGGTCTCCATGAGCTTGCTTCAAAACTAGTTTCGTTTTTTCCAGGTTTTAGGATTAGTTTTGTCCTGAACGTTTTCCAGTTTGTAGGGCAGTTGGCATTACGTATGATATTATTACATATAGCCAGTATTAGTTGGTAGTCAGGTGAAATTTTTCTCCAGTTTGCTAGGGTAATCAAATCCATTCCTGGAGCAGTATTGTCCAGTTGTTTGAAGATGTACTTAATTTCGTCAATATCGAATGGGGTAGAAGAGTGATTCTCAGGATAATTAGGAATATATTTAATTATAAGACTATTGATAAATGTCCGATATTTTCGTACATCATCAGTAGGCAGTCTAGTATTACATAATTTCGTCAATATTACCCTAATTCCCTCTATCATATTAGGAATATTGGGAGAAGTTAAATTTTTATTTAATATTAGACATTCAGTCATGTGGCACACAAAGAAGGCTGATTCATCTGGACTATTACATCGTGGATATTGGATTTGCTGTAGTTTAATTTCAACTGGCGCAACGATTTTTTGCAAGTCAAGGATAGTGGTGAGGATGTTATTACCAAGAGCGTTGTAAGAAGAGTAAGAATCATCAACTGTAGGATCTATTATAAGAGCTAGTTTACGTCGTTTGTCAAGAAAGAACAGAAACCAGTTGTTTTTACCATTATACATTGGCATGACAATCTCGTTCCACTCTGCGAAGTCTCTAAAAGGAAAGGATTCAAAGAAAGTACGAAAGTTGTGCTGGATTAGCGAGTTACCTATATATGAATCGACTAAGATGGTGGATTTCTTATTGCGAATGAGAAGATGAAAGCCTTGATTGTGTGCTGAGACCATCATGTTGATTCTTTTTCCAAATTATTTGAAAAGAGAATGGTATCCGGGATTTCCCTACCTATGAGTTCATTATTATTTGGTGTGAGAATATTCTCGTTAGTTGCAAGAATATTTTTAAAAAAATCTCTATTCACATTGCTATTTCCCTCACCTACCTCGTTATTGAGTTCAATTAGGTTATTTAAATGAAAGTCGTTTATATGGTTTTTAATTTGATGAATTGGCAGCCATTCCCCGCAGTAGCAATAGATATTCTTATCTATGTTAAAGATTTGGTTTTTGTGTAGGTTTTTCATATGCGCCGATATACTTTCTATTGGGATTTCAGAGTTGGTGGCGTAGCACTTATTTTTTATGTTCTTATTTAGGAAGTGGCATGCAATTTCATGCTTAGGGGTTATTTCTACGGTAACATCCTTTAGGTAGGCTCTGTCAACCTCATAATCCTTTTACTTGTAAAGATTTTAGAAGGGATTTTTGTTCATTAATAGCTGAGGCAATTGGGGTAGAAGTAATAGCATAGATAGATTGGTCACTGTTTGGATTTGGTAGGGGATTTTTTGGGGGTACAGGTTATATCGTCTTTTTGGATAATTGAAGCAAATAAGGGGAACAAAGACTTCGGGTTTTCAACGTTTACAGAGAAGGAGGTATTATCGTTTCTAGATGTGTTATCAAGAGGAGAAGGTTTAGCAGATTTACGTTGGATTATGGATGACCTATCAGAGGAGTTGTTGTGTAAGATGATATCATCAATATCCGTATTAGTATGCCTAATTACTAAGGAGGTATCCGCAAAAAGGTCAGAAATCGAATGGTTATCTAGGTCGCAATTATATGCTTTTTTGGGAGAAGGTGAAGGCTCGTTTTTACTGTCACATTTTGGAATTGATTCAGGTTCAGGTTTATTTATATGCAGCTGGGGGAGGATAGATTCACAATTTTTTTCAGTAAAATTAAATGTCTCTAGTACATTTTAAACTTTTTTGAGTAGTTCAGGGTTTGGTCTAATGGATTCAGGCGGAGTGTTGTTCGGGATTGGTTTCGAAAAATGTGGTTTTTTAGATGTATTTCTGTTTTTGGTTGTTGATGTAGTTGCAGACTGGGTTGCTGGTAATTCCTTAGCTTTTACTGGAGGTTGATTGTTAAGTTTAGGATCATTTAGGTCAATAAGCTTAGCGTATCTATTGGTGGAGTTGAAGTATCTAGAGTTATGAGTAATATCCTCATTGAAGGTGACTTTCTTTTTTTTTATGGGCAGACTTATTATTATGGACAAAAGGGAATGGCTGCAGTGTTTCATTAAATTCTATACCATTATTCTTAAAAAATAAAAATTTACAAAGTTTATTAAATTTTAATACTAAAATATAGAAAAAATCTTTAATAATATAATAGTTGTTTTTTTTATCTATCCCCTTTAACTGGGAATGAATATCTATGAAAAGGTTTTTGATAAAGTTATTAATATAACCAATATTTAGTTTTGGTATTATATTACTTTTATTAGGGACAATGTTGGTAATTAGCTTCATATTAAAAATACTCTTTCCAAGTTTAGTCTTACCTTCACTAATAATTGCTATTAGTTGCTCATATTTGGTATTTATAGTAGAGAATGCTTCTCTAAAAAATTTTGGGAGAGGTAATACGTCAATTTTCCCTATGGTAATAAACTGATCCCTAATATTGTTGAAAAAAGTGTCCCCTAGAGATGAGTTCGTGTGGAATAGATCCAAAGGCATCTGCTATATCCAAAAAACGATTCTGGTGTATCATTGTTTAGAAACGTTCGGTTTAATGCATCTAATTTCCTAAGATAAAGGTTAATATTACAGATATTAATGAGAATTTTATCGTAGTCTGGAGGCTTCAGTGGTATTGCTTCGTCAGCTTCCTGATTCTTTTGATATAATTCTCTTTTTCTCCTTTGGAGGGCTGCCGATTTCTGCCCAGTGCTAGGAATGTTATATAGGAGTGATTCTCATAAGCACTGGGAAACGGCGGGAGTATTCTTGTGATAATTCATATAGTTAATGTACATTAAAGAAAACTTTTTGAGGTAAAAAGGGGTATTATATTGAGAATTTTTAAACAAAGTAAAAGACCTTGAATAAATAGCCTCAATATTTGGTATTATTAATTTAAAGATTTTATTTTTAATGTTTTTTAGATTGGTTTTAGAAATTTCAGAAACTGACGATTTCACAACTCGTCCGATTCTGTTTTTGAAGAAATTGTGAAATTTTTTTAAATGCTTTTTATCAGGACTGTTATCGATATTTACTATCTTATTTTTAAAATTTTCCACGTTTTTAATTTTATTTTTAATTTTCTCCATTGGAGGGCTGTCGATTTCTGCCAAGGGGGTGTTCTTATTAGTTTTATGATATTTATTATAGTACTTAATATCGTTATAGTAATATAGATTTTTATAATTAGAGTTATTATAATAATTTTGACCATAATTACCGTTATTATCCAAACCAGATTTCGGGTAATGCTTTCGGATTTTGGGAGTCATTCTCCCAATATTTTTTGCTTTAGACGGTTGATTGGTGCTTTGGCGGTCCTGTGTTTTAACCCAGTTAAAGTAGGTATCATTTATAGGCGAGACGCTATTTCTGAATTGGTGTTGTCTAGGTGTTGGTTTACTCTTTGTGTTAGCAGACTTCAGGACATCTGCGTATGATTCTGGTGTATCATTGTTTAGAAACGTTCGGTTTAATGCATCTAATTTCCTAAGATAAAGGTTAATATTACAGCTATTATTGAGAATTTTATCGTAGTCTGGAGGCTTCAGTGGTATTGCTTCGTCAGCTTCCTGATTCTTTTGATATAATTCTCTTTTTCTCCTTTGGAGGGCTGCCGATTTCTGCCCAGTGCTAGGAATGTTATATAGGAGTGATTCTCCTAAGCACTGGGAAACGGCGGGAGTATTCTTGTGATAATTCATATAGTTAATGTACATTAAAGAAAAACTTTTGAGGTAAAAGATAATAAGAGTCTTTTATAAGGTGAAGGATAAGATTGTGTTCAGCACATCCATCCGGTGCGCAGATAGCTTTCTGGTTAGGTGTTAGGATACTTCCTTTACTGATCCATTCAAGAAGACGGTTATTCATCAGTGAGGCGAATATCCTGTAGGCAGTGTTCATTATTGAGATCGGTCTCCAGGAGTTAGCCTCGTGGCTTATTTCAGCTTTACCAGATTTAAGAATGAGTCGGGTACGAAAGGATTTCCAGCATACTGGGGATCTGGAATTACGAAGGATGTTGTTACATAAGGCAAAGATGAGCTCAAAGTTAGGAGATATCTTTCTCCTATCGCTTAGAGAGATTTTATCGGTACCGGGGGGCAGTATTGTCAAGTTGGCAGAAGATACTTTTAATGTCATCAATGTCAAAGGGAGTGATGGTGAATGATTCAGAGAGTGTTGGGTACTGATAGTTAAGGTCCAAGGTGCAATCAGAGGTTTTGCTAGCGAAAAGTTTCAAAATATGATCCATATTTGGTGTGTGTGTTTTCATTTGATTATTTAAAATTTGGAAATTTCCTCTTTAGGAGCAAATTTATATTTTTGTCTCTTGGTAAAAACCAGTTTTTTACTAACCTTATAATTTTTGTGAATAATGTCCGACGCTTTCTTTGTGATGTATTTATGAGGATTAATGCTTCCATTAATTCTCTCAATCTCACTTAAAGCAGCATCGCATTCTATTAGATTGTTGTTTAGATTAATAATGAGACAATTTATAAATGGTCGGAATTTCCGCACATCATCATTTGGCAATTTACAATAATTATAATTATTTATAGTAGTTTTAATATCATTTATCATATTAGTTACATTAGGACTAGTTAATTTTTTATGTTTAATAAGGCATTCGATAAAGTGACATATATAGAAGGCAGAGTCAGTAGGCATGAAGCAGCGAGGGTATTCAGGATTTTGAAGTTCAATTTTGACAGGGCATACAATTTTTTGGAGATCAAGAATGGTTTCGAGGATATTTTGCGCAAATAAGAAATGGGTAGAAAGGCTATCGTCAAGAAGCGGGTCAATGAGTACAGCAAGTCTACGGTGTTTGTCAAGTAGAAAGAAGAACCAATTGTCCTTACCATCAAACATGGGCATGATAATGTTTCGATATCCACTTCTATACCTATGGATAGTAAATAGTCACCAACTATTTTTAGAACATTTGAGTGCTTTGATCTTCTAACATTTATTTTTTCTGTACAATGATTGAATATGTGTGCCTGCGTTTCGGGAAATAATCTGCAGTGTCTGCACATGATATCAAAATTTTCTTTTAGTCGAAACGGATTATATTTTAGGTTCAACATATTGTTTCTGGCCTTTACTAGGAAGTAGAATTGCTGATCTGTTAGGCAGTCCGATTGAATGAAAATTGAGGCAAATTCGCTTTCTCCAATATGATTTGCTATATGTCCTTGACAGACCATAGTTTGCCATCTTTCAGCATATGTCATACTTATGAGATCATGTAGTTCTGAGCATGTTTCTTCCATATTTTCTTTGTTCATTATCCGTATTCTTTCATTGTGTTTGATTTCTAGGACGAATTCATTGTCGATTATTTTCAGACTTACCAGAATGTTGAATTTTTTACTGATTTTCGGAATTTTAGGAAAATAGACTCCTTCATACCAACCACTGCACTCTCCCCATTCATCCACTTTATTGCAGTATCTATGCTTGTTCCATATCCTCTAGAGAATATTAGCTCATTTATTATCATGTTCTTGAAGTTGTTATCATTCGAGTTAAACATTCGCAAAAAGTGGACGACACTTTGGATCAGGTATTCATCCATGTCCTGTGTCAATCCTAGTCCACCATATTTGCAGTTTGCGTAAATATAATTGTTATTCATATTCTGGAATCTATCCTTTACCATATCTTTAATCATTCTTTTTATTTTCTGATCATAACCCAGTTGTTTCTCCCTCATTTACACAGTTCTGTTCCTATCAGTGTTTAGTATCATGTGGTTTAGGACACAGTTTCTAAAACAAAAGATTAGTCGTGAATGGATGAAAATCTTGTAGGCATATAGCTTTTGTGATGGATGCAAGTGACTTTCCATGATATCGACATCATCGAACTTTTGCCCAGGGAATCTTCGTGGATTTTTAGTAATTGGTTTATTATCCCTATTGTTATTCCTTGCTCTTCTTCATTTGTGAATTTGTATTTGTATTGGGTTAAGAAAAATTTTCTAAAGTCTGTGAAGGCCCTTTGTGTTATAGTTGTCCATAGGTGATGCTCCAGATTCTGTTTCCTTAATATCCTTTGCGATTGTTGGCGGGTATGTAGTTTATTTAATATATTTTCCTGGAGCTTTGTTTGTATTTCTGTCTGTTTCCATGTTGGTGGTATGTTTTTTATTTTGTTCCCTTTTGCTGTTAATATACGTCGGGGTTTATTTGTTTTATGTGGCAACTTATTGTGTATGCAGTTGTCCTGTTCCGACAGGTTTTCGGGATCCTATTTTTTCTTCATTTTCTCGGGTAGCTAGGCTTGCATACCTGTTGCTGCTATACGGTGAGTATGTTTTATATAATTGTAAATAATGATTATTAGTTATTGATAATTAAAGGGGATAGGGTTATTAAAGGTACTTTCAATCCTTGGAGGAGACATATGAAGTTCAGAACAACTACGTATCTATCGTATTACGTTTATAATAACCATAGTGTACAAATAAATATGGGTATGCTTTGATATTATATAGTAAATATATACTATAAATATAAATATATTATTCCTTAAGGGTGTGCTCTCTGAAGATATGATAACTGCTTACGACCGCAGCTGTGCAAGCGTTTCTTGCCAGACGTTTTATTTCTGTTTTGGATAGACCTATTTTACTGAGAACTTGGTCATTTTTGTTGTACCAAGAGCCCAGAGTACCTACTACTAAAGTGGACAATGTTGTTTTTACCTTATGAACTTTTTCAATTTCGATTGGCAAATTGGCATATTTTCCATAGTTATCGGCGTCCGCTTTTTTAAAATTTTCCCTTTGCTCGTATGGTACCTTGATATCTAGAATGTGGGTAATTTTATTTCTAGATGATCTGATGAGCAGGTCAGGTATTAAGGTAGTTTCGATTCCCTGTGGCGTACGTTCAATGTCCATTTTGAATCCATAGTTAAGAAGGGATTGACATCCCGCTTCTAGTACACGTGTATACTTATTTCTTCGTGCGTTTATTTTTACAGGGCAGTGATTGAAGACATAGAGTATTTTTTTAGCCTTCAATCTATGAGGTGCAAAGTTTAGTTTTAGGAGATTGTTTCTTGCTCTTAGAAGGAATAGGTATTGAGCATCGGTTAGAGTGTCAGTCTTAACCAGGAAGTCAGCTACGCTACTATCGCATATGGATTTAGCAATATGCCCCTGGCATTTGAGATTGATCCATTTCTCTGCATGTATTAAGCCTATTATTGAGTGGAGTTCCGATTATGAGTTGTTGAGATTTGTGGAGAAGAAATAGTTGATCCTTTCTTTGTATTTAATTTCCAGCTGGTAAATGTTATCTAATAAGACAATTTTGACATAAATTCCATATTTAAGTCTTAAGAGGTCGATGGATTTCCTGAATTTAGAAAAAAAAGATTTATAACCAAAGTTTTTTGATGTATCACCATTGATCCATGATAAGGCAGCCTCTGTATTGCCATTGCCCCGTGAAAGTGCAAGCTCCATAAGTACTAGATTTTACTCTGTATGCAGTATTCATTATGGAAATTGGTCTCCATGAGCTTGCTTCAAAGCTAGTTTCGCTTTTCCCGGGTTTCAAGATGAGTTTTGTCCTGAACGTTTTCCAGTTTGCAGGGCAGGCGGTATTACGTATGATATTATTACATATAGCTTATACGAGTTCGTAGTCCGGTGAAATTTTTCTCCAATTTGCTAGGGTAATCAAATCCATTCCTGGAGCAGTATTGTCCAGTTGTTTGAAAATATATTTAATTTCGTCAATATCAAATGGGGTAGAAGAGTGATTTTCAGGAAAAGTAGGAATGTATTAGATTGATTCAGGGTGACAAATAGCTATTTCACCTGCAAAAAGCTTAAGGAAATTTGCCATAATAGGCTTTTGAAAATTAATTTCGTTATTCAAAATTCTCGCAATCTCCTCCTTTGGGTTAAACTTGTACCTATTTCTTTTTATCATGACTAATTCATTATTATTTTTTTGTTTTTTATGGACTATATCTGCTGGTTTTTTTATTAAATATTTTTTCTCATTAATATTAGCGTTGATTTTTTCTATTTCTCCTAGTACATTATCACAATCGGTTGCTTCTATATTAAGATTGATTATAAGACTACTGATAAATGTCCGATATTTTAGCACATCATCATTAGGCAGTCTATTATTACTTTATTTCATCAATATTATTTTAATCCTCTCAGTCATATTTGAAATATTGGGGGAAGATAGTTTTTTATTTAATATTAGACATTCAGTCATGTGGCACACAAAGAAGGCTGATTCATCTGGACTATTGCATCTGGGATATTGGATTTGCTGTAGTTTAATTTCCATTGGCGTGACGATTTTTTGTAAGTCAAGGATAGTGGTGAGGATGTTATTAGCAAGAGTGTTGTAAGAAGAGTAAGAATCATCGACTGTAGGGTCGATTATAAGAGCGAGTTTGCGGCGTTTGTCAAGGAAGAACAGAAACCAGTTGTTTTTACCATTATACATTGGCATTACAATCTCGTTCCATTCTGCGAAGTCTCTGAAAGGAAAGGATGCAAAGAAAGTCTGGAAGTTGTGTTGGATTAGTGAGTTACCTATATATGGGTCAATGAAGATGGTGGAGTTTTTTATTGCGAACGAGAAGATGAAAGCCTTGATTGTGTGCTGGGACCATCATGTTGATTCTTTTTCCAAATTATTTGAAAAAAGAATAGTATCTGGAATTTCTCTACCTATCACTTCATTATTATTTGGTGTGAGAATATTTTCATTAGTCGCTAAAATATTTTAAAAAAAATCCCTATTCAGATTGCTATTTCCCTCACTTACTTAATTATTAATATCAATAAGGTTATTTAAATGAATATCATTAATATGGTTTTTAATTTGATGAATTGGCAGCCATTCTCCACAGTAGCAATAGATATCCTTATCTACATTAAAGGTCAGATTTTTGTGCAATTTTTTTTTTCAAAATTTTTTCATATGCGCTGATATACTCTCTATTGGCATTTCACAGTTGAAGGTGGTGAAGCACTTATTTTTTATGTTCTTATTAAGGATGTGGCATGCGATTTCATGTTTGGGGGTTATTTCAACGGTAAGATCCTTTAGATAGGCTCTGTCAATCTCACAAAGTCCCTTAATTATTATTATTTTACATGAAATGTTAAATTTTTCGCGTAAACTTTTTTGGCGGAATCTCTAAATTTAGAAAAAATAGTAATGGTGCCACTTATATCACCAGTAATGTCAGCGTTTAGCCAGTCAAGTGCTTTATTAATATTCATATCTTTGTTGTGGTGTCTAAACTTAACAGTTTCAATTAATTCATGTACTATAAAATCTCTCATTTTAATATCTGTGGAGTTTAATATTTTAATTAAGTGTGTAATGCTTTGTAATAAATATTCGTCGATAGTTGGGGTGATTCCTAAGCCTCCTCGAGAGCAACTCGCATAAATGAAATCATTATTCATATTCAGGTGTATGTCTTGTAGCGCGTTCTTAATGAGTCTTTTAATTTTCTGGTCTAAGCCAAGTTGCTTATCGCGTTGTTGAACTACTCTGTTTCTATTGCAATCCAGCACGATATGGTTTATTTTGCAAGTGCGAAAAGGAAAAATAAATCTGTATAAAATTCTTATATGCATGGAGTTGTTGTGCTGGATGTAAGTTTGAGGTGAATATCTTTTCAGATTCGGCCAATGCTTTATTTAATATGTCATCTATGCTATGCTTACTCTTTTCACCGAATCCTACTCCTAAGTATTTGTATATATTATCTTTATCAATTATGGGTATTATTTCGTTATAGATCGTTAATGGTGTGTCGGAATGATTTTTATGGATTTGGAAGTAACCGCATTTACTAGGTCGAAATTTTAATTTGGCCTTATTAGTCAGTTTAGTTATATGTTCTAATATCATCCTAATGTTTTCTCTTGACTCAGATATTAGAACAATGTCGTCAGCATACGCCAATATGCTGACATTGTATTGTTTATATATTAGTGGGAATTTATCAAGTATGTCTCTAATAATAAAGTCTATTGCTAGGCAAAATAATGTCATTGACATTGGGCAACCCTCCTTAACTCCGTTATATATTTCTATTTCATTTGTAAGTTGCCCTTCACATTCAAAGTATGTTTTGCAATTATGGTATAGGTCCTTAAACATATTAAGTGTATTGTTATTAATGCCTAGTTCTGTTAGTGTTTGCCATATAAGTTGATGCGGCACACTTCCGAATGCATCTGCGAGGTCTAACCAGATTATGTTAATGTCACCATTATTGCGAATTGCTCTCTCTTTAATAAGTGTAAGTACAGTGTTATGCTCAGCGCAGCCATCTGGTATGCCTATAGCTTTTTGTTTATACTAATCAGGCCTTCAGTTCCTATCCATTCAAGTAGTCTTATATTAATTATGGCTGAGAAAATCCTATAAGCTGTGTCAAGTATTGCAAGGGGGCGCCAGGAGGAGACTTCAAAGCTTGTGTTTTCTTTGTGGGGCTTAATAATCAATTTAGTCTTAAATTTTTTCCATCTAGTAAAAGTTTTAATATTTCTAAGAATGTTATTATAGAGGGAACATAAAAAAGATAGTTCAGGGTCAATTTGTCGCCATTCCTTATAGGTTATTTTATCTGCGCCAGGTGATGAGTTTAGGTTTAGATTAATAATATTATCCTTAATCTCACTAATTGTTATTATTTTATTAGTAATTTGTTCGGGTTCTTTGGTTGAGTTGTTGTATTGTGGATTTTCAATATTTATTAAGGGTTTTTTAAAGCTATCTATTATTTTTTCACTCGATGGGGGAATAATTTGGACAGTGTTATTAAGAATTTTATTCAGAGTTACTTTAGGTTTCTTATTATAATTGTATCTTATTTGGTAGGTCAGTTCATTTTGTTTTGTTTTGTCGTTGATATTCTTTATACTTAAGGGTTTGTCATATTTGTTAGGAAAAATAGAGGCATGTATTTTAGAAATCTCATTTAGACCTATTTCAGGGGTTATGTCATTGTTATTTAATTGTATATTGATGTTATTAAAAAAATTCGTGTACTTATTAATATTGTCGTTGGGTAATCTTTCAGTTATCGTTTTAATAATTAGTACTTGTATTGTTGATGTCATCTTTTGGGGTGGGGATTAATATGTTGTTATGTGTTACTGTGGTTTTCTTTCTGCCCAGTGCTACGAATGTTATATGGGAGTGATTCTCCTAAGCACTGTGAAACGGCGGAAGTTTTCTTATAGTAAATTGAGTTTCTGAATATCTGTTTTGCGTTATTTAGAGCTGTTCCAAGAATCCGTCTTGCTGGGCAATAAGCTCGCTCCTCATCGTATTTCGGAATCAAAGCCAATCTGTGGGTATTGGGTTCGGTTATTGGGTTCGGCTCCTCATCGTATTTCGGAATCAAAGCCAATCTGTGGGTATTGGGTTCGGTTATTGGGTTCGGTTATTGGGAGTCATTCTCCCAATATTTTTATTTAAAACATTTGAGTAGGTGCTGTGTCTCGGTTGTTTCCCAGTATGATAATGGGAGGTACCATTCTTCAGATAATTATATTGTTGTTGGACGTCTTGGGTTCTGTTCCTTGGAGTCATTCTCTCAGTACTTTCCCTCACGACGGCTGCGTATGTTTTTGGCGCAGTTCTCTGCGCTTTGAGTCTGCAATATATATTATAATTTGAACTATTAAAAATAATTTTATCGTGATCCGGGGGCTTCAATGATTCGTTATCTGCAGCTTCCTAGCTTCTCGTATAAATTTTCGGTTTTTCATTTGACGGTCCCTCCAAAAAAATCAAATTTTATTTTAATTAAATTTCGAGTGGCCACACGACCTACGGGGAGATGTTTTGCTTGGTATCCGTCAATCTGCCAGGATAAATAAGCATGGCAAGCGATGGCCATCTTGGGGTAGCAAGTCTTTGTTGGGGTTGATTCTATGGATCTAAATAAATGTAAGTTGTGTTAAGTATATGGTCCATGTAGATTTTATAACTAGCTACTAATGCTGTTTTATGCATTTTCTTGCAAGTGCGTGTATTTCCTTATCAGTAAGGCCTATCTGGGTAAGGTGTTTGTTATTTTCTGTGTCCCAAGTGCCTAGGGTGCCTACTACTAAAGCGGATAATGTCGTTTTGGTTTTATTAATTGTACCAGTCTCTACTAGCTAGTCATAAGGGACTTTAATATCTAGTAAATGTATTTTATTATTACGTTTAGATTTGATAATTAGGTCAGGTCTAAGTGTTGTGGTCACTCCCGGTGGTGCTCTCTCTTCATCAACCTGAAATTGTTTGGATATTAGGTATTTTAGTGCTGTCTCTAATACATGATTGTGTTTATTTCTCCTTGCATTTTGTGTGTTGCCCTTCAGTTGCCCTTTACATTTGTAGTATGTTTTGCAATCATGATATAGGTCTTTAAACATATTAAGTGCATTCTATTAGTCTTATATTAATTATGGCAGAAAAAATCCTATATGCAGTGTCAAGTATTGCGAGGTGACGCCAGGGAGAAACTTCAAAGCTGGTGTTGTGGGGCTTAATAATCAACTTGGTCTTAAAGTTTTTCCATCTTACAGGAGTTTTAATATTTCTAAGTATAATATTATAAAGGGAACAGAAAAAAGATAGGTCAGGGTCGATTTGTCGCCATTCCTTATAGGTTATTTTATCAGCGCCAGGTGATGAGTTTAGATATAAATTAATAATATTATCTTAAATTTGCTATTTGTTATTATTTTATTAATAATTTGTTCAGGTTCTTTGATTGTGGTGTTATATTGTGGGTTCTCGATATGTATTAAAGGTTTTTTAAAGCTATTTATTATTTTTTCACTCGGTGGGGGAATTATTTGAGTTATGTTATTAAATATTTTATTCAGAGTTATTTTAGGTTTTTTATTATAATTNTCCTTCGATAATCTTTTCGGTCCGATCGACCAGGAAACTGAGGCTTTCCATAATCTTCTTGTTGATTACTTCGCTTAAAAGATTTTCCATAAAATGAGACATTTCTACAATAATTTAAAATATGATGTTTTATTTATACTAATACCGTATGATTTTGATTGGTTGATAGACTATAAATGTAAAAGAAAGGTTTTGATTTGATACACCATGAAAACTATATTCATATTGCTAATTATTATAACGAGTGTGTGCTCACACAATACAACAATAACAGTGGAGTCTTTTAATAAATCAATATGTGTTTGTCCGAATACAGCCAAGTTGATGGATATTTTATATATTCTCGACAAACCAAAATGGTCAAAGCATCCAGGAAAAAGAATATCTCAAAGATTGGAGAATTTAGAAAACAGTTATGAACTATCATTTGAATATATACAAAATATAAAAATTAAATTGATTGATCATATTGATGTTTTCAATAACTCTATTGTTGAAAATAAAAAGAATATGAAAATTATTGATAAGAAGCATGATTATTTGTTAAAAAAGATTGAATTATTATTATCTATTATTTTTTCACTCGGTGGGGGAATAATTTGAGTTATGTTATTAAATATTTTATTCAGAGTTATTTTAGGTTTTTTATTATAATTGTATCTTATTTAATAGGTTTGTTCACTTTGTTTTGTTTTATCATTGATATTATTTATACTTAAGGGTTTGTCATATTTGTTAGGAAAAATAGAGTTGTGTATTTTAGAAATCTCATTTAGACCTATTTCTGGAGTTATGTCATTTTTATTTAGTTATATAGTGAGGTTATTAAAAAATTCTTATACTTATTAATATTGTCATATTACTATTTCTGTTAAGGCAAAGTGCGAAGTGACAAATATAAAAACCTGAGTCATGTATTGAGCACGTGGGGTATTGTTCGGTTGCTGTGATTATTATTGGTGAGATGATATTTTGTATAGTAAGTATCGTGTTTAATATATCATTATATTGATAATTTATATTGATAGTTTATATTGATAATTTAAATGAACTCTGTTTTAAAATAACTATATATATATAACAGAGTTTTTATAATTATTTCATTAAAATGCTTTCAAATATAAATTACAGGTCAAAATCTGATGTATCAAAAATGGTATTTCCAATGGGGACACCACAACAACTTATCAATAGAAGTAAAAAATATCCAATAATATATTTCAAAATTGGTAAATGTAGAATTATGGGGTGTAAGGAAATAATCAAAGCTAGTGAATATAATGTTCATGATTTAGAAATACAATCGATAACCGTAACTTCCGATATAGGTTTTTCTTGTAATTTAAATAAATTGGCTAAATTAATATCATGTGTTTACGAGCCAGAATTATTTCCAGCTTTGAGATATATAAAATATAACCCTATGTGTGTAAATATATTCGCTAGCGGTAAGATAGTAATTCTTGGAATAAAAAATATTGATTACAAATGTATAGTTGATAATATCATATCTGAAATTAAATCAATAATTGAAGGAAAAGAATTTTTAGATTTTTATTATCACTTAATTAATTATTTATCATTGCAAATTCAATGATTCTGATTGGTCGAAATCTAATTGGCTGATGATTATTTATAACAAAATGTTTTGGGTTTAGTTATCATTTTTAAACCATGTACAATATTCAAAGTTCAGCTATAGAAGTCATGAAAGAACATGAACAATATGGTAAATTTTAATATTAATTGTATTTATCATATTATTATTATTTAGAGGTGAATATCATGCAATAATACTGGAAAGATTGTATTTTTTTACACGCAAATGTATGATATTCTCAAAGATTGAGATGTTGCAATAATCCCAGACTTAATTTACAATGAAACCAGAATCTGGATTTATTATCAATATTATCAATACATTTCTCTGGGATGTGAAGATTGGAAGAACAATGAAGGAAGTAGAAGTAGAATACCTTTGCATTTTGGGATGTAGCTGTTGCAATTTCCGCTACCAGAGATGTGTCGAATGGTCTTTGGTAAAGACACTTCGTAATTACCATTTTTGTCAAATTTTATCCAAATAAATTTTTATGTTTAACTATTTTTTGTTTTGTCTTTTTAGTAATAGAAATAATAATTTTAATAATAATAATTTTAATAATATAAAACATGTGTCAATGCAATATCAATGCAATATCAATGCAATATCAATGCAATATCAATGCAATTAAAACAAAGACATGCTGCAATCTGATTGGATGATAAACAATAGTCATAGGTATAAAAACCCTGTACCATTTCATTTTAATCATAATTCACAATGACAAAGAATATTTCAAGCACTGAAAAACCAAAAGTTGTTCCAGAACTTGTACAACCTGTTCAAATGTTCCACAACTACAAAATGTATTTTTTTAAAAGAAGAAATCAATATGAAATTGATGTCACCGATCAAGCTAATTCCTACCCAATTTCAATTCTTATCCGGCACGCTTTCAATGATAGATATTAAATCTATTGATGAGGTTTTCAAACGTTTGAATACGAATCTATCATGTAATCACAAGCATTTTTCAACAACCAATATGTAAGATTTTATGATTCCTTTGATGAAATCAGCTTCAAAGAAAACGAAAATTGGTATATAACAATTGCAATACAAGGATAAAAAGTTGATAATAATGATGCTTAAATTTTTTCCTTTGTTATGCAATATGTCTTTGTTACGTAATTTTAAAAATTTTAAAAAAATTTATAAAAAATTTTAAATTAAAATTTTTTAAAAAAAAAACACACCCTTCCCTGGGGATAGGGGTATGACGTAATTTCTTTTGCGACGTCATCGATTATGTAAATAATTCTTTGTTCCAGGGTCCACACATTACCCTACTATTACCCAATCCACATCCGATAATAAGGTTAATACCTTGAATAAGTGTAGTTCAAGTAGAGACCTGTTTGGTAATACCCAACTTACCATAGATAATACACAGAACAATCAAATAACACATAACAACATCTACAGCTATAAAAAAACCATCTAATATGAACACACAAACGTACCAAACCTTTAATTTGATTAATAACTTAGATGTACTTAATAAAACAAAAAGAATAGAACATAAGAATATATTAATACCAACACCACCAATAATGACAATACCAACACCAACAATAGCGAATATAGAAAGCAAAGACTACCACGCCAGAATTATTAACAGCAATGCCACAACGAGGTAGAAAACTTTTTAACTTAAGAAATGACGGTTATTTTGTATGTATAGGTATCAGAAACGATAAATGTGGCAAAAGGCTTGGAGTTACTAGAACAGCTGATCAAATTAAACATAGAAATGAAATCCACCATGACAAAATTAAGAAAAATGACAATTTTTATTGTTTAATATGCGACCCCAAACAAAAACATAAAAATACAATTAAATACCAATACAATATAAGTGATGTAGAAAACAATATTAAAGATTTCCACAAAGACCTTGTTATACCCATCTCTAGATGAATGAATAGCATTTGAGACAAAGAACTAACACTAGAAATTAATGAGGAAGTTACAATCAACTGCATGTCTAAGAGAATGAAAAACCCTTGCATAAACAGCCTAACCATTAGATCTTCCCAAGATGAAATAAACAAACATATAAGCACCAAACACAAAAATAAAAACTGTAACACTAGTATAATCAAATGTTATTGTAAAGAAACTATAGAAACACATAATAAACTTGAACACTTTAATAAACATATTGGTGTTTTACCTATAAATGAGAACATTAATAAAATCCCTGATGATATACCACTAGTCAACGCTGACATAGGATAAGATTGACTAAATCAGCATACTGTTAAACTATACCTACACGCCTTTACCAAACGCTATTCCACTATAATTATTGATAATTTCATAGCTATGTCCCTAATAAAGAAAAACTTCAAATCTTTTTTGAATCATTTCCATTACATAAATACCCTGAATGGAATGAAATTATTTTCCCACTTAACTTAACAGGCAATACATGGTCACTATCTTACTTCAATAAAACTAGGAAACTAGCTACCCTTATAGACCCTACTTGCGGACACAGCATTAATAAACAGGAAACAATAATTAATGATATATTAAACACGATACTTACTATACAAAATATCATCTCACCAATAATAATCACAGCAACCGAACAATACCCCACGTGCTCAATACATGACTCAGGTTTTTATATTTGTCACTTCGCACTTTGCCTTAACAGAAATAGTAATATGACAATATTAATAAGTATAAGAATTTTTTAATAACCTCACTATATAACTAAATAAAAATGACATAACTCCAGAAATAGGTCTAAATGAGATTTCTAAAATACACAACTCTATTTTTCCTAACAAATATGACAAACCCTTAAGTATAAATAATATCAATGATAAAACAAAACAAAGTGAACAAACCTATTAAATAAGATACAATTATAATAAAAAACCTAAAATAACTCTGAATAAAATATTTAATAACATAACTCAAATTATTCCCCCACCGAGTGAAAAAATAATAGATAATAATAATTCAATCTTTTTTAACAAATAATCATGCTTCTTATCAATAATTTTCATATTCTTTTTATTTTCAACAATAGAGTTATTGAAAACATCAATATGATCAATCAATTTAATTTTTATATTTTGTATATATTCAAATGATAGTTCATAACTGTTTTCTAAATTCTCCAATCTTTGAGATATTCTTTTTCCTGGATGCTTTGACCATTTTGGTTTGTCGAGAATATATAAAATATCCATCAACTTGGCTGTATTCGGACAAACACATATTGATTTATTAAAAGACTCCACTGTTATTGTTGTATTGTGTGAGCACACACTCGTTATAATAATTAGCAATATGAATATAGTTTTCATGGTGTATCAAATCAAAACCTTTCTTTTACATTTATAGTCTATCAACCAATCAAAATCATACGGTATTAGTATAAATAAAACATCATATTTTAAATTATTGTAGAAATGTCTCATTTTATGGAAAATCTTTTAAGCGAAGTAATCAACAAGAAGATTATGGAAAGCCTCAGTTTCCTGGTCGATCGGACCGAAAAGATTATCGAAGGATATCATATCGATTATGAGGATGTGCTCAATTCCGATTGCCTCGAAACGAAAAAATTCTATTTTCATAGGATTTTTAACTGCCTATGTGACGATGAGATGAAGTGGACCCGAATACTAGTAGGGTTCGCTTATATGAAGATCATAATCGAAAAAAGTTTATGGGACTCTGAACATTATTATCAGTGGTCTCAAGAAGTAATACTTTTATAATCTATATTTTATGTATATATATATATATATATATTTTCTAGATAATCAAGTCAAAGTTTCAACCATGGATTGAAGCCAATGGCGGATGGGGCGTACTGAATCAACTCGCCAGAAATGCGAAGGAAATAGATGAACAGAAAATGAAATTTAAAAACTATATAAAACTTGCAACAGGTGTTGCTATTTTGTATGTTTTATCGCGATTTTTAAATAAAAATAATATAGTTATTTTGTTTGATTTTATTTATTTGATTTACAAACAATAATTAACTAAAATTTATTAATTAACACATTCGCAGTTGTCATCTCCATATTTCATTATATTTTCAACGACATGATCAATACAATCATTCGTAATATTATCTTTAGGTTCATCTTTAGGTTCCTCTATAGGTTTCTCTATAGGTTCATCTATATGTTCATAGATCATCAATTTCTTGAGTTTCTTCCTCATCAATTTCTTGAGTTTCTTCCTCATCATCTAATCCTGTATCTTGACTCTCAACTATCCAGCCGATATTTAAGGCATTTGTAATAGATAATATGTCCTCAATTTTCACACCAGATATTTCTGCTAACTTTTCCAACAAAAAGTTGATTACAAATTCTAAATAATAAATAATTCGGTAATTAATTAATCATGTTAACCTTTTTCTGCAGTCATTTTCATCACTTGAAAACTATATTATAAGTTTGTTTATAGATTTTCTTTGTTAAATTTGCATGTCATTTGCATTTATGTTGCAATTAATAAAGAGAAAAAACAAATATGACTAATACATTTATTAAATATAACATTAAAATATTTGTGAAAGTCTAGCAGACATAATTTTCCAAATAGGAGAATATACATCATTATTATCAACTTTATATCCCTGGATTGCAATTGTTATATACCAATTTTCATTTTCTTTGAAACCGATTTCATCAAAAGCATCATAAAATCTTGCATATCTATTGTTGAACCATGCATGTTGATTACACGATAGATTCGAATCTATCCGTTTAAAAACATCATCAATAGTTTTGACATCAATCATTGAAAGCGTGCCGGATAAGAATTGAAATTTAGTTGGAATTAGCTTGACTGCTGCAACCAATTTCATATTGATTTCTTCTTTTAAAAAATACATTTTGTAGTTGTGGAACATTTGAACTGGTTGTACCATTTCTTTAGGTTTTTCGGTGCATGAAATTTTCTTGGTCATAGTGAATAATGATTAAATTCAAATGTTACAGGGTTTTTATACCTTTGACTCATGCCTATCAACCAATCAGATTATAGCATGTCTTTGTTTAAATTTGCATGTCATTTGCATTAATGTTGCATTTATGTTCTATTAATGTGACATATTATTATAAATGTTTTATTATTAATGTTTTATTATTATTATTAAAAAACACACAAAAAATACATTTATTGATATCCTAAATCAACAATCCGGGAGTAGTGAAACCTCAGAGTTTTCACTAACTCCCATTCGACATATCGCCGATATCGATCGGCACAGCATGAACATCCGAACATACATTGATACTCCGGCTCCATTTGCTTCATGGTTCTATTAATCTTGATATCCCATAAGAATTGATGGAATACCTCCATGATTCTAATTTGAGTTGAATAGAAAATCAAATCTGGAATTATTTCTGGTTTTCTGTCTTTGATTATTTCCGCAATTTGAGGATAATAATAATTTATCCTATTGAGCATTACTTCTAAATATTTTTCTAAAATAATAAATATAAAAAAAATGTCAAAATAAAAATTTTAAATTTACCATAATCGTCAATATCTTTCATTAAATTTGCTGCGCTCGGTATTTTGTACATGTTGTTGAATAAATGAATCCTAAACAAAAAACCGTTTGTTTAAATCAATCAATAACCAATTAGAAATAAACCAATTAGAAATCGACCAATGAATTTATCTCATTTCGAACATTGTCAACAAATTCTCTATACTCCAAATTTCTCAACCCCAACATGACAACCTTACCACTAGCAAACACGTTGACACATATAGGGTTATATTTTAATAGTCTTAGTGCCGGAAACAATTCCGGTTCAAACATACAGTCACATTTTTTCGACATGTTATATAGATTGATACTATGTCCCATATCCATAGTAACGGTAATTGATTGGATTATAATATTATTTATTCGATATTGTAATTTATTAATATCCAAGGGTTTCTTAAATCCCATGATTCTACATTTGCCTGTCTTGAAAAATATTATCGGGTATTTCCCACTTCTATCGATAATTTGCTGGGGTTTTCCTGGTGGGAACCTCATATTCGATACATCAAAATTTCCTCGATAATTTATATTTGCTAACATTATTAAATTATTTATGAAAATTAGTCTTTATATACAAATTGAGCACGAGTTCATTAAATCATCGAATATAAACAAATACACATTTATAAAATTTTTGAAATGGAATTAAGAAATGATGCAGTATACCAAATCGTTGGTCCGAGTGGTAGTGGAAAAACATTATTTGTTTGTAAATTACTAAAATCAAATTTATTCAAATCAAAATTCAACAGGATTTATTGGCATAGGAGTGCTGATGAAGAACATGGATTAACTCAATCAAGTTTCTGTAAATTAAAAAACATGAAAATAGTAAAGGGATTCGATAAAAACTGGTCCATCCGATTAAAGAAAGGTGATGTCATCGTTATCGATGATTTGTACCAAGAAGCTAATAAAGAAAAAGATTTTAATAATTTATTTACAAAGATCAGCAGACATGTCGGTGTAACAGTTATTTTCATAACACAAAATCTATTTCATCAAGGTGGGGCACATCGAACACGTAATTTAAATGTACAATATTTAGTTATTTTCAAGAATCCTAGAGATGCAACAGTGATTGATTTTCTTGCACGTCAAGCATACCCTAACAATCGTAATTTTCTTATCAGTGCATTTCAAGATGCTACAAAAATACCTCATGGATATATATTTCTTGATTTCACGCAACAATGTCCCGATGATTTACGAGTAAAAACAGATATTTTCAACCCAAAAGGTGCCATGGTTTATAAAAAAAGTTGAAAACCTCTATGAATAATAATGTTTCTAAAAGCAAGGGTGAAAAATATTAAGAAATTAAGAAAAGGTATTAGAAAGAGTATTAAAGTTCCAAAGGTACCACCAACAACTAGTTATACACCATCTAAAAAACTGAAAATTTCTCTGCAATGAATCTTATTTCGAAAAATCCTAAACCTAAACGTAAAACCAGTAAACGTAAAATCAGTAAAAAAGTAGTTAAAAATCATCGCAGTTTTCCATTTTTTAATTCATTGTTAAAGGCCCCGAGTATGAAAAGAATGAATATATTGCAATCATTCCCAAATTTTGTTGTCGATGATTTACTCAATATTATACTTAAAGTAGTCAAAGGCAAAATTAAAATCAGTAAATCAAAAAAGCATTTATTGAGTAAACATAGGAAACCAGTGTTATCTTTAGTAAATAATAAAAATCGTAAGCAAATGAGGAAAATTATATATAAACAACAAGGTGGATTTATTGGTGCATTGATACCTCTGGCATTATCATTATTAGGTGGAGTTGTAGGAAATCAATCATAAACAATGGGTGCTAATCCTTCATTGCCCGACATTATATTTAATTTTAAATCTTGTTGTAATGGAGAAGATTTGGACGAACCCAGAAGACGAAGCCGGTTTCGGTATAGTGGCAAAATTAAACAAAAGAGTTCGGAATTCGAAAAAAGAAACCCAGAAGTGGTTATCAGATCAGCTTGCGTTCAGTTTGAACAAACCAATGCGGAAAAGATTTCCAACAAGAGCGTATAAAACATTCGGTATTGACGATTTATGGCAAATGGATTTGATTGAGATGATACCGTATTCGAAAATAACAATGGGAATAAATATATTTTAAAATGTATTAATGTATACAGCAGGTTTGCACGAGATCTGCAGAAGAAATGTCCAAGGCAATTAATATTTTATTTAAAGATGGACATCCTAATAACTTGCAAACACATTTAGGTATTAGTAGTATATAATGAGGACTCCAGCGCACTTTCAAGGTCATGAAATATCAAGATCAAATATAGACCAATCGAATCATTTATTTTATAAATTAACATTTTATTTAATTACTTCTTTTTAATTTTTTTTTTCTTTTTAATTTTATTAATTAATTATTTTATTATGTTTTATTTTAATTTATTACATTTAATTAATTTATTAGTTTATTAATATTTTATTTTGATTACTTACGCTATTTAATTATTATTATTATTATTATTTTTTATTTATTTATTTATTTATTTTTTTTTTAATTAATTAATTTATTTTTTAATTTTATTTAATTACTTCTATTTATTTTTTTTTCTTTTTAATTTTCTTAATTAATTATTTTATTATGTTTTTATTTTAGTATTATTTTATTTATTTATTTATTATTGTTATTATTATTATTATTAATTTTTTTTTTTTTTAATTTTACATTTTTAAAATTTTAAGTAGTAATTATTCAATTTGAATAAAATTTTAATTAGAAATTATATTATTTATTATAAAATAAAACGCTGAGTTAATTTTATATAAACTGGATATAAATTTATCGGAAAAAAAAATAAATAAATAAAATAAACACAAAAATAATATTTCTTACTTGAAACTAATTATCTAAATTAATTGGACAAATGAATAATTAAATGATAAAACACATTTTAATTAAATAAGTCAAACAATTCACAATATATTTTATTATTCACATAAATTTAATTGTTAAAGTGCTTGTTTCGATTTGCATTCATTTCTAGACATAGCAGTTGCAATATGCATTTGGCGAATCTTATAGTGACGGTAGGCATAACTTTCATTACAATTGTACCAATACCTTTTATCGTCCAAACATTGGAGAGCTCGTTTTTCTGTCATGAAAGTATACAACTGATGATTGACACTTCCTATTCTTTTTTGTGGGATGCTCACTGTTCCACCATCGGTATACACTTTTTTATAGGCTTCATGTGTAAGATTAGAGTTTGTAAGTCTTATTCCTTTGGCTTTTAGAGTGTTTTTATCGCCTTGGAGTGAGTAGCACTTGGGTCGAAGAAACACCCATTCTTTATATTGATTTCCTTTATTCTCATCCTTGAATTTTCCGATTACCGAACAAATTTTATCTGAGAACAATGGATCAGTCACTGGATAATTTGAAGTATCTAGGAGCCCATCGGCAATCATTTTTGGATATAGTTGTAAGTGTAAATCAACATTTTTACACTCTAAAAAGAAGGAATCTGTGTCACCAGCTACGATATTAATTTGACAATTGAATTCTTCTCTATAACTCTGTAGTTCTTTATATTGAAACTGGTACATGCGAAGTTTAGATAAATCAAGTACGGTTTGTCCAATATACATTGGTCTATCTAAACACACAATTTCCTTATTGAGTATAACAGCAATGAGATCATCCGCAATCTTGATGCTACGACGAAACATAGGATTACTATAATAAGTTATCAATCTTTTGCTTTTGCTGCATAATCTCAAATTTATACGTTTCTTCAAGTTTTCTACAGTTTTACCGTATAAACTATTGTTCTTTAACTTATAATAATCTCGCCGAAATGAATCTGTACTAGCTGCTCTCATTTGAGTATTGTAATCAATATAGCCTTTGAAAATAGCTACTTGCTTGAATTCTACAGCACGATTAACTTTTGTGACTTTTGCGCCGTAACTCAACCACTCTGTCAAAACTCTACCATTAACTACATAGTTTTTCTTAGGCTCATGAGTTAACAACAGCTTTTCAACTTTACTACCAGGTGGATAACAAAGCTCAGGAGCTATAGGTAAATCATCTAGTTTATCTTGTATACTATCAGGAATGACGATGTCAACCTCTAGAACATATCCACGATCTCCATCAAACTCATCCCCATTTGCACATCTTTCAACAATACCATTCATTTCAGTCTGATCTTCTAACCATCTAAATTCCCCAACAGGAAGTTTTTGCGACAGCGCCCATCCATATAAATTATTAACATCTAGGTATGACATTTGTGTGGATTCATCAGCTTCAACATGATGTTTGTTGATAAATGTCATTCCACCAGAATACCAGCTTCAAATAAACGGTAAAGCTCTGGATCTTGAATAAGTTCTACCGGTTCAGGTAACTGTTTAATAGCTGATGCCCAACTTAATCCGGGTATGGAAACAAACGATAGAGCCTCAAGTCCATCTTCGTCAAATGTTTTTTCTCTGAAAGCTTCAAAAACATCGGCCAACAGAAAAACATCCAGCTTGAGATATACTAGCATGTAATCTAGCAGTGTCTCACAGTTGTATTGTTGCCAGATTCGATTTGCATGTATATAATCTTCTTGACTAACTCCCTCCCAAATCGGTGGTAATTCTGTTATTGACTGTAAAACATCCATTGATGTAGCCATATCATAAGGAAAAATGGTTTTACAAGTCATCATCTGTGATTCGAAAACATCTGAGGTCAGTGGAAGACATGGTAAATTTTTTGATAAATTTGCCAAGCTGCTATTTAAAAATTGTAAAGAATCAATGAATCTAATTCTTCTGCCTTTCGATGTCGCTGTAAGTGTGAGAAACTTTTCTGTTGATTGAGGAATAACAATTAAATTCCAATCGGGGAATTTTCCAATTGCATATTTTAATATATGATGAATGTCATATCCACGAAGATTATGAAATACAACAGGTAAAGACGGATTGATTCTTCTAGCCAAATTACAATCTTGACACGCTGCTCCGAGATATTGACCAGTAAAATGATCATGATCCCGAACAGGTATATTGATAATCTTTTTACAAAGGTAGCAATGAGTTTGATTCGTAAATTCTTCCTGCTGTTCCCAAGTGAGTTCCATCATTTCCTTCGATCCATTAATTTTATACCACGGATAAACTATGTCTGTAGCTATATCATCCAATGCTTGTATAAACTGAATGATACAGTTTTTCCCAACAAATGTTTCATTTCGGATCGGACAACCTTGATGAAGAAGCACAAATTCAGATGCAATCGGCTCATGTTTTTGGAAATGTTTGTCATCTAGAGGTAATATCGATTCAAAGTCCGCGTAGACAACAAACTGCTGTTTTATAGTTTTACTCCAGTCTTTAAATTCGATATATTTATTCTCTGGCATTGAGTAT
This sequence comes from Schmidtea polychroa, assembly GCA_959609185.1. Classification (NCBI taxonomy): domain Eukaryota; kingdom Metazoa; phylum Platyhelminthes; order Tricladida; family Dugesiidae; genus Schmidtea; species Schmidtea polychroa. The sequence continues at coordinate 49,267 of CAUHTR010003012.1, forward strand.
AGAGTCGTCCGCTCCACATTTTTCCTGCAAAGACCTATATGTCTTTCAAAAGCAGGACGTTTTCGAAACCCATGAAGACATGTATGACACCATTGTGATTGCATTCTGACTCCTTCTACTCTATCTCTGTAATTCAGCAGTCGATCGAGATTGGTTACAGCCAAAAAATGATAATTTAATTCTAAATTTAGTTAATATTTTTAATGATTAAAGGAAATATTACCTTCTTCAATCAATAAGAGATATATCTGAGATCCCGTCGAAGTACTTCTATATACCAAGTCAACGAACGGATTCTTGAAAATATCATTAGGTTTTTTGTTTAATTGGATCTTTATTATATTTGAGAACATTGATCGCTAGATTTGGATTCATTGCTTCAAATTGACAAATGTTAACCAACTTCATCGGAAACCATTCAAATTTCCATTTTAAGTCTTAAAAACAAAATTCAATGATTTATGACATTTATATATATTACCACTTAAGTTATATTTTGTTGTTCTTTCTCTATCCCGACGTATGTCATCATAACGTAATACGGCCAGTATGCTATATAAAAGCAGAATTGATCATTATTTTGAACATTAACTAAAGCCTGGCAGTTTTTCAGGGTAATTTGGCGTTTTAATGTAACTTGAACCTAAGTAAATATCTTGATTTATATATATAATAATGTAAAAAACTTACAGATACATGTATTATGTCTGATAATTTAGTTAAAATCATAGTAACTTCTAATATTTTATGAATTTTCCACCCACTACTTTGTTGAGTGTAGTTCTCCAACTTTTCTTTTAATTTTCAATTCCATCATTAATAAATGAAGATGACATTGTAATTGCTTTATTCGACAAACACCATTTTTTAATTTCACCATCCTCTTTGATAAACTCTGCACAAAGTCAAATTGTATTTTTACTGTCCCCATTCGTTGAATATGATCTTCTATTTCTTTGATGAGACAATCTGGAACAACAATGTCAGGAGAATTAATTGCAGATACATCGCTTGTCAATTCAACACGAGAACCATTTAAGTCAGACTCCCGACGTGGACACAATTGTATGTTAGAGTCTCCATTTCCGTAAAATATTGACTTTCGTTTTGTGGTGCCAGAGTTTTGTCTAACTATATTTATAATTAATATTAAACAACTTAAATAACATAACTTGTAACATATTCTTTAATCTGCTTAGGATCGTATGATGTATTCATTTTCAATTGTACTATAAAAAATTAATAATTGTTAATAGTAGAAAGAGTATTACTTTTAGTGATCATCCTGCTCTTCGTTTCTTCGAATCTTCTAAGATGGTGTCCGTGTTGTCGTACAAACATTAACCACCTACCTGGTGATATAATGAGGACATTCCGGACATATGTAACCCGATAAGGTAGAGTCATTTATCTTGAAATATGATGATGTAACTGATTTACAGTTCTCCACATCTCCATGACTTTCGGCAATACAAAATTTATATAAACTGCATCCGTTCACTAAAAGAAAATAATCATTAATATTAGATAGAGAATAAAAATTTATTCACTTATATAAGTTAAATTAAAAGTTTAAATGACAAACATTTGAAAAGTTACTGCTTATATATTACACATGATTAA